>QLPF01018956.1:0-10759 GCA_003314045.1 Hygrophorus pudorinus | reverse complement strand
CAAATGTGCAGTAACCAAAAAGTGAAGCTACTACTAGTCCGACTTTTGGTTCCTCTTTTTGTAGTTAGTTTTTGAAGTAACAAAAAAGTGAAGCTAATACTAGTCCGACTTTTTGTTACTTTTTTGTAGTAAGTTGAAAGTAACAAAAAGTGACAGTGTTTGTAAAAGTGATATCAGATCAAATACCTCTTGGATTGACATGGTTGAGTAGGGAAAGTTGTACTATTTTTCAGTGGCTACGCTATCACATCACCAATCATGTGATGAGTCTAACCATATAAGGCAATAACACAAATGTATTATCATCAGAATCCAAATTTCAAGCAGATTTCAAATATGACCATATCACATCATTAGTCACATGATGTCACACACCATATATAGCAATAACATCAATTTATTATCACTGGAATCCAAATTTTGAGGAGATTTCAAATATGACAATATCACATGATTAGTCACATGATGGCACACACCATACAATGCAATAACATCAATTTATTATCATCTGAACCCAAATTCTGAGGAAATTTCAAATATAACAATGTTACATGTTGATGATGTAATCATACTAACTATGTAGGACAATTTGCTCCATTTGTTATTGTTTGAATTGTCAAAACTTCAAGATTTCACATAGCAAATTTGGTCTTATGGAATTCCATATCTGTATGTCAAGTATATATGAAATCTCCTTGGAATTTGGATTCCAGTAATAATCAATTTATGTTATTGCCTTATATGGTGTGTGCCATTGTGTAACCAATCATGTGATATGGTGATATTTGGAATCAAATAAAGGTTCAATCTACTTAAACTATCCCATAATTTTCCAGCTTACAACAGTCAATGGTAAAGTACTAATTTTAATAATTGTAAATCATGATAGATAGATAGGTGGTGAGCAAATTTTCATGAACAAGGACTCGTACATGCCGTGCTCAGCAGCGGCCCACTACCCCAAGTCCAAATGGGGATTAGAACAAAACCCGATCGGTTGCGGATGGAAATAGATTGGTGGAATTCCCATGTGGCAGGCCGAGTCCGGAGCGGAATGCAGTTGTTGTGCCTTGTGATCAAAGAAGATATAATAAAAGAATTGGTGGGAATGTCCATGTGGCAATTGTTTAAAGGTTGTGTAAATGTCCGAAATAGGATGAAAGAATGTTCGAAAAAGGAAACTAGATAGGGGTAAAAGTAACGTCATGACAACTGGGACTCCAGCTGGACTCCAGTGGGATTCCTGGTCATTCCCGCTGGATTCCCGGTAGTCCCACCTGTAATCTAGGGGCCAGTGTAAAGAGCTCACATATACACTTTTCCCTCCTCATCCTTTCAGTCTTGATTCAATCATCCTACATCATCTTCAATAAGTACCAAAAGGCCTAAAAGAGTTTGGGCCTTTTCCAAGAAGTGGACCTGACTTGAAAAAGGTGCAACCTCTTGGAAAAGTACCTCACCTTGTGAGAATATCTTGCCTTGTGAAAAGGCTGCCAAGGTCAGCAAAATTTTCCAAGAGATTCAACTTGAAAAAGGACATCAAGAAGAACACCAAGGTCTGAAAAAACTACTTTTATTTTCACATTCACAGCAATATATTTATTTAGTGTATTGCATGACTAACCCATGGGTATTTCATGGGTATTTCAGTAATCAGACCCTAGAGCTTTTTTGCATGATTGCAACACACTAAAAATTATCTGAAACTGTCAAGAAATGACTGAGATATGGTCATAACAAGTTTCAGCACCTAAGCTTGAAAGCTGATGGCACACCACCCTGAATAATGACGAAAATCCAAGATTTTTGTAGGTTTTCTGAAAAGCCTCGGATTTTGATGACATTCAACTTGTAATCATGATGGTGTACCATCAGTTTTGAAAGTTAGATGCTAAAACTTGTTTTGACCATATCTCAGCCATTTCTTGATGATTTTTAGTGCACTGTGATTGTGCAAAAAAGCTCTATGGTCTGATTACTAAAATACCTGTAAAATACCCGCAGGTTACCCATGCAATACACTAAATATATTTGAATTACCCTTACAGGGTGCTACAAGACACATATACTGATACTGGTAGGTAACAAATAAAAGTCGGACATGAAACAGAAAACACTATAAAACAGAACAGAGCAAGTGAGCATTGGAGGCAGTAGACTTGGAGGTGGGGACCTGCACTCCCCATGCTCGCTTGGTGAGCAGCAAGGGTGGCTGTGGATGTTGTCTGGTTCCCACACTCACTTGGGATGGATGTGGGTGTTGGCTGGTCAAACAGCACAGGGATAGGTGCTGCACTCGCTTGGTGAGCAGCAGGGGTCACTGGCCTTTTCAAACAACCACAAGTATGTGTCCCCAACAAATGTTGGGGACCTGGAAATATATGTTTTTTAATTGTTTTTTTACACTACTTATCAACTGATGGTACCACTACCACCTCCCCAGTCACAAAACACATTTACAACGCCAATGCACTACCTCTGCACAATGACACCAACACATCACCACCATTAATACCTCCTCAATCACAACACCAATGTGTTACCACCAACACCAACACAGGGTGAATGAGGACAAGGGGACAAGGGGATGTGGGGATGATTAGGCAATAGCACAGGTATCGTGATCCACACAGGTTTTGGTCACAGGTTGTGATGGGTATAGGTATGGGTAGCAAATTCCTAACCTGGCAAATACCCGGACCTGTGGCCCGACCTAGCGGGTATTGCTTGCTATTGCCTAGCGCAATTAATGGTAATTTTTTCTTAATTTTCTGTCCTATACATAGCTCAATCTGTTTTTTTTTGGTCCATTGAGTTTGCCACCTGCATGACAAAACAGTCATGCTGCCAGCTCATCAACCACCAACAACACCCAGAGACACAGGGACCGTGGATTGATCAAGATAAGTAAAAAGACTCCTTTAAAATACTAATTATTATACATCTACAGTAAAACCATTAACTCCCGCTCTCCAAACAAGTGTGGAGTGTTCACCCTATACCTCCATCCTCATCACCACTCCTCCTGCTCTCCAAACGAGCATGGAGCATCTATCTGGACCCGGCCCCACCTCTTCCACCTCCACCTCCACCACACACATGTCATGATGTGACTTTTACCCCTATCTAGTTTCCTTTTTCGAACATTCTTTCGTCCTATTTCGGACATTCACACAGCCTATAAACAATTGCCACATGGACATTCTTTAATTATATCTTCCTTGATCACAAGGCACAACAACAATGTTTTGCTCTGGACTCGGCCTGCCACATGGGAATTCCACCAATCTATTTCCATCTGCAACCGATCGGGTTTTGTTCTAATCCCCATTTGGACTAATAATGACAAGGCACACCATTCCCAACTCGCTTCTGGATTCTGGACCCACAAACGATCGATCACCAGATAAACCTGACAGCTGCCAATCATTATTTCGGTCCATAGCCTTGCCCATAGCCTTTCAATCGCAAGGCTATCCCGCTATCCCGGTCCACAAACATGCACCGACCTCATGCCCGATGATCACCTTTATTTAGTATATTCATTTCTTCACATTTCCTTTCTCTCTTGTGCTATGCATATTATCACCTGACAATTGTCTGCAAGCCTAGTACGTCCAATTTACATCCCAATGTAGTAATACACAGCCACCTGTACCATTTAGTATATATATTGAAATAAATGAGTAACAGACTGGAAAGTCTGTTATCTCAGGATTACCACCATATCTGTGGGGCTTCCTTCTAAGATGGCTTTTTGGCAACCTCTCTCCCCTCTCTTCCCTCTTATCCTTCTCCTCTAACCTTTTGCTTTGTCTTCTGGTCTTGTATCTTTACAGGATAACCAGTACTTTATTGTATTTGGTGTCGCCCTGACAACACACCCCTCCCACTCTCCAAATAAGTGCGGATAGTGTCCTGTGCAGATAACCCATAGGTATTTTTAGCCGTACCCGTACCTGCCAGACAAGTATGGGTTTTCCCTGCAGGTTGGTTTACAGGTCCTGCAGGTTTACCCATACCCATACCCGTGGCAGGTAACCTGCAGGTATCACTTGAAATTCATGTCTTTATTTGTAGATAATTTATATACATAAAAACAGGAACACTGTCTTGTGGGTGACGAGGGATGGGGCAGTGTGGTGGGTGACAGGGACGATGTGGCCGTCTTGCATTTGATGCGAGACAGCAGGTGGGGATGAGGCTAGGGTGGGTGACAACATAGTTATCCCGTGTTTGAAGCAAGACAGCTGGTGAGGGTGTGGATGATGTGGCTGGGGTGGGTGACGAGGGATGGGGTGATGTAGTGGGTGATGGTGACAACGTGGCTGTCTTGCGTTTGATGTGAGACAGCCAGTGGGGGAGCAACTGACGAGGCAGGATGGTGGTGGTATGGTGGAATGAGGGATGTCTTGTGTTTGATGCGAGATGGCAAGTGGGGGTGTAGGTGATGAGGCAGGATGGTGGTGGTGTGTTGGAATGAGAAACAACATGGACGTCTCGCATTTGATGCAAGATGGCCGGTCATAGGCAGATGATGTTGCCGTCTCATGTTTGGAGCAAGACAACAGGTGTTTAGTTGTGGTGGTGCCGGCCTTCATGTGCATGCATATTTGCATGTGTTTGTGTTGGTGGTGGTGGGTGCTGCGCCAGGTGTGTTGTCTTGTGTTTAAACATGAAATTTACCTACTTATATATATATAGTACATTAATAAAGTTGTAGATAATGAGTTACTTACTTTGTGGGCTCGCAGTTACTGCTTTCTCGAGCAGTTGGTGAAGTCTTGAGGGTTGTGGCTGAGGCAGAGTGTGCACAAAAATCACACACCCGTGGCTTGAACAAAATACAAACCTACTTTGAATGGCTGAAAATCAATTGTATATAGTAATATTAGTACTAGAAATTATTTACACATATATCTCAACACTTGAAAAATATGGCCCACAGGTACCTCTCATGGGTCTATCTTTTCCACAGGTATAGATGTCTGTACCCCCTCAACAAATTTGTAGCATATAAAGCATATATCAGGCTATGAATCTTGATATCAGGTGTACAGTTTTTATTATAATCAAATGCTGCATTTGCCCAGGGGTACAGAAATTCAAAAAAACCCCAGATATCTTGTACCCCTGGCTATAATAGCAGACCCTTGCCATCTACATATGATAAAAACTGTACCCCTGATATCACGATACATAGCCTGATATATGCTTTATATGCTACAAATTTGTTGAGGGCAATCTCTCTGTAATCTGTAGAGATATGGCAATACCCCTGGCTTGAGTCAAAATACCCCTGCCATTCACTACCCACCCACAGGTATACCCAGGGGTCCAATTGGCTGTACCCACGACCATACCTGGACCCTCACTGGGGGTAAGGGTATTTGGCAGGTATGGGTACAGGTACAGCCGAAAATACCCCTGGGTTACCCGTGCAATACCCTAGATGTAGTGATGACCAAATATGCGTCACTCAATTGCCTAGTCCCAGCAGCTCTGGATCCAAACACACACGACACTCCTAGATGTGTCTAGTGTTGCCACAGCTGTGGCTGCAGGCTGGCTGTCAGCCGCGAGCCAGGCCGATTTCTAGCCAGCCAGTCACTGGCTCGGCTAAGGCTGTGCACTGGTTCATGGCTATGGCTGTCAAAAATCCAAAGCTGTGAGCCACCAGCTAAGCCGGCTTATGTATGTATACTAGTATTTTAATTATATTGCATAGTATACTAGTTATAATTATTAATAGATGATTTTTCAGGCTGTGGACTGACTTTTGCACTTTGTTCAGCCCATGGGTGTGTTTGTTTTCGTGCACACTCAGCCTCAGCCACTGAGTTCGAACTCAGCCACCCACCTCAAGACACCACCAACCACTCGAGAAAGCGGTAACCGCAGGCCCACAAAGTAAGTAACTCATTATCTAGAGCTTTATTAATGTACTATATATATATATATGTAGGTAACACAAGACAACACGCCTGGCGCGGCACCCACCACCACCACCAACATGAACACGAAGGCCAGCACCACCACAACTAAACACCGGCCGTCTTGCATCAAATGCAAGATGGCCATATTGTTTCTCATTCCATCCCACCACCACCATCCTGCCTTGTCAGTCGCACCTCCACTAGCCGTCTCACATCAAACACGAGATGGCCATGTCGTCCCTGTCACCCACCACACTGCCCTGTCCCTTGTCACCCACACTGGCCTCATCACCACCATGTATCCCACCCCTGTGCTCTTCAACAGAGTGCAGGGCGTTCGTTTTCACCCACCAGGCCCCACCCACCACATATCCCACCCCCACGCTCTTCAACAGAGCGCGGGGCATTTGACTTTATTACCGTAAACTACATACATGCCAGCAGAGCCAGCAAAATGCTGGCTCCTGCCAGTAAATATTTTTAAATAGAAAAATAATATTTTTTATAATATATACCGGCTGTGCACTGACTGTAGACAACTGCAGCCGGCTATGTACAGCTCGCGGCTATGGCTGGGGACTAAGGAGCAAATTAGCCAGCTGTGGCAACACTAGACGTGTCACATCCATTAGTACCCATTTCCCATTTCCTCACTTCCTGTACAAGTGACTCATAGGATTCATTTTAGCTGGTTCTGTGCACTTGGTGTTCTCTTATCGATCTTATTATTGTGATATTTGTTTGTTGTGACTGTAATAAAAAATTGTTGTACCTTATCAAAATTTGTCCGAATCAAGGTGCACCTAACTTAGTGAGCTGACACATTGTTATTTCTGAAATGTCCTTCCTTGAACCATTTGAGAGGCCTCTGGACTTCAAACATCAGTTCTGATCTTTGCTGGCCTTTTCTGACAGAGACACCTCTCTGTTGTTGCTAATGGCCAATGATTCACCTGGCCTAAGCATCTCTGATGACAGCAATTACAATACTGCTTTTTTCCAGCAATGCACTTTTGGAGGATCGAGACTGGTGCCAAATCCCTCCAGAGAGTTTTCACAGGTATGTAGTTATATTTGAAGCTGCCTTCTGCGTGTGAACTGCCTTTGTTGCAGAGCTCATCCTGTGACTCTCAGTCTGATGAACCGAATCACTTGCTATATTGCCTTCAACAAGAAGATCAGGAATTGCAAAAATGAAATCTCATCCTGCAAACACAGAACATTACATTGAAGTATGTGGATCTGTGATGCAAGCAATAATTTCATATTTCATACCTACAGGAATGCATATGAGACATTAGCACACAGTATACCACAGGCTCTGACAATCATGAATCCCCTCAACCTTCCAATCTCAAACTCCCTGTCCTTAGGAATGTCTTCTAATGATGCTCCTCTTGCAGTCCAGTCGGACCATCTGCACATCAAATTCTGGTATAAGCGAGACTGGGTTTCTTCCCAGAGAGATGCCAGGGGCATCTCTCATCTATCTCAGAGAGGAGCCGCAGTATGTGGGAAGGTCCGAGCTGTGCAAGGCAAGAATGTTTTGATGTTGTATATTGAAGATGAACAGGGCAACACTGTTAGCAGCCTCAGAGCAACTGACATACACTGAGTTGCTTAGTCAATTTGGGTTCAACTTGCAGGGGCTGGGAAGGTGCCGAAGACATGGGGGAAGGCTGACATTCTTACTGTAGACCATTACAAGAAGGAGATGCAACAATATTTTCCTGAGCTCGGGCTTTGTGACCAGGATTGGAAAGCGGATCAGATCGTGATAGACAACTACCCATCTTGGCATCAGAATTACTACAAGGACACAGTGAAACATGAAGATTTCGACATCAATTTGACTGCAATTTCACTAGACACAAACAAGCAGCCACCACAACTCATTCAACCCGTGAACCACCCTGTGAAGAGGAAGAAATTGGACTTGATGTCATCAATGATGGCAGTGGCGGGCTCAAGTGACAACATGTCTTCACAAACAATGGATGTTGACATTATGATTACAGATGAGAACATGGACTTGTATGTACAATTGAACCCGTTGAAGGTATGAATTTCTTATCTTACTTCAAGCCCTCATTGCTAACCATGGTACATCCTTGTCATAATTCCTCCAGATACAAAACCCCCTGTAAGTCTTCACTCTGCCCTGCTCTCCTGATACTAATAACTTCACCTAAAATGCATTGCCAGTGCAACGGCCACTGTAGCCCCAACTGCTTCTGCCTCCGCAATTCCAGCCCAAACAGCCTCCACCACCATCCCCAGTGTTCTAGGCCCAACTACATCTATCCCCACCATGGCTCTCCCCAGTGTTTCCACCACCATTTCCATCACCACAAATTCCGACCCCGCTGTTGCTGGTGCTGTCCCAACAGGTTCCCTCTGTTCTGCCCCTGCCTGCCATTGCCGGCCCTGCCATTGCTGCCTTTGCCATGGCCGCCCCTACTATTGCTGCCCCTACTATTGCTGCCCCTATCATTGCCGCTCCTACCATTGCCACCCCTGTCCCCACTCCTTCCCTCCTGGCAACACCTGCCACTTCCTTCCAAGCTGTCTCCAACCTCATAGATTCTATACATACCACTCCTGGCCCAGCCTCTTCTGTCCCCATCATTCCTGGCCAGATCGCTTCTGTCACCAGTGTACCAGATGTTCTGGGCCTAGCAACACAGTAACCAGCCTCTGACATGAGATCTGGTGCTGGGCCAGCACCCGCAACCCATTCAGCCCCTATCACTGGCACTATTGACCCTTCTGGTCTCCTGATGGCATGGTCCAGACCGGACACTGCCGCTATCTCCCATGGGCCAGACATAGAAGCTGAAGGACACACCTCACCTGGAAAAAAGACAGCTTCGAAAAACCAGCCAGAATGTGACTGGGGAATGCAAATACTCCAAGGTGAGTGAACACTCATTATGACATTCAACACTAATAAATTTAATGTACTATAAGGAATATTTGTGCTCGGGAATGGTTAATAACCCACTCTCATGGGACAACAGCAGATTTCAAGACATATTTCGATCAGCTTTCTGTCACGGAAAAAAAGGTATTCTATCACTTTTTGTTTTATCACTCTGTCATATCTAGCATCTAATGGGACCTATTTCCAAGCAATATGATGAACAAGCGGCAAAGCTAGTGAGTTCATTAGTGTATATTCTCTTGATACTGTCAATAACACTGTGTTCCAACAGAAAGAGCATGTAGCTGCAGCCAGTCAGGAGAACACCGGTTTGGGAGGATAATTTATTCAGGGGCTGTGTATGTAATGTGTTCCAATATTATTCTTGATAGTGCTCAATTTGGCTGGATATAAGTGCAAGTAACTGTAGAATGATTTTAATCAGATTTATTTGATGCATGTCATATAATTTCATATAGAACTCATTCTGTCTAGCTTTCAGTCTAGTAACTGTGTCGTTATCTCGGGGCAGACCTATGTAATTGTGTGACTCGACATTACTCAATCTTTCTAGATCTGGTTTTCACTGGGCTTGAGATCTTGAGATCAAGACAGTTCACCAATATACACTGCTGTCACAGTAATGCATCTCTGTGCATCACTATTAACTGGAGTACTTAGTAGTCTCACTCTCACAGAGCACACAATCATGCTAGTGCTGCAAAGCTAATGGCCATATGGCATCATCATGTTCTTTCTGACATCTTGAACAACTTGTTCTTTTCGAAAGCCTTTTCAACTTTTTTTTCACCCTTTTTTTGTCATCTTGAACAACTTGTTCTGTGCGAAAGCCTCTTGACCTGTTTTTCAACTTTTTTTCAACTTTTTTTTCATCTTGAATTCTTGTCAGAAGGCTCTTGACCTTTTGTTCAACTTTTATTTGATCTTTTCATACAACTTGTGGCCGCTGGTTTGAATTGATTTTTTAATTTTTCGCCGAGCCAAAATGATTATAAAATATAGGTACACAGCAGTTAAAAGTGTACAACCACAGGATTTGAACTCAGGACCAAATCACATGACTAAATTACTGCACACTCATCCACTACACCACAAAGTCATATAATAATGCAGCTAACTAAGCATATTTATGTAGGCTTTTTTTGACTTGGAGCTTTTTGACTTGTACGATTTTTTCTGACTGTAACCAAACAACACTACACAGTGCCAGGTCATCCACGATGACAATGACAATGACAACTAACAGGTAAGTAAGTAAAGTTATAATTACTATGCTTACCAGTGTAAATATTTTTAGGGCTTGAATACAGCTGCGCCCATTTCATCCAAAAGTGCACGACTGTGTCATCGATTGTTGTTCAACCCACCCATGTCCACATCCATCTGCAGCCATTCCCCAAACAAGTGTGCACCCATGTCCATAAGCAACAACTCACAGGAAGAGGTCATAGATAATGAAAAAAAGTAAGTCTGACTGTTTTTTTAAAAAGAAAAACTCTGAATAAAAAGCCAATGCCGTTCACCCCAGGACACACCCAGCTGTGCCTGTTCGGACCCATGCATGCCCCGTCTATCCCGCCTGCTCCCCAAACGAGTGCGGACAGCTCTTTTTTGACCACACACCCCATCCACATCAACCACCACCCCAAATGAAATAGTGCTCCCAAAGTTCAGTTTGGTCTGGTTTGAGCCCTTTTTGTCCAAACTGGAAACTGAACTCGGAGTTTGGTTCCAGAAATTCCAAAACCGGAACCGAAACTGATTGAAACCGTTCTGGCTCTTCGGCTTCAGCTCAAACCGGGTTTGAAACCGTTTGAGACCGCATTAAGTCCTAATTAGGAAATTTGATATTATTATATTATATTATATTTATTTTTAC
>QLPF01018954.1:0-14499 GCA_003314045.1 Hygrophorus pudorinus | reverse complement strand
GCGCTTACCCGTACCCGCGCTTACCCGTACCCGCGCTTACCCGTACCCGCGCTTACCCGTACCCGTGCTTACCCGTACCCGCGCTTACCCGTACCCGTACCCGCGCTTACCCGTACCCGCGACCCGCGCGGGTACCCGCAACCTGTGCCATTCCCTACGCATGATTGCCAGCATTTCCCAGTCGTGGACGTCATAGTTGCCTTCAACATCATTCAAGCTTTTGGAGATGTAGGCACATGGGTGCCATATACCATCATTGCATAGCATGCTCAGCACACCTCCAGTAGCATATCCTGATGTGTCAACTTCGACATGTAAAGGTTTTGTTGGGTCGGGGTAGACAAGTATCGGCTCAGTGGTGAATGCTGTTTTCATCTTTTGGAAAGCATCTTCTTGTTGAGCTTCCCAATCCCATTTTTTCTCTTTTCATAGGAGTTTGTGCAGTGGTCCTGCAATTCTAGGAAATCCTTCAATGAAACGTCAGTAGAAGTTAGCAAATCCAAGGAAGCTTTGGAGTTGTTTGACTGTTGTTGGCGTGGGCCAGTCTTTTACTCCTTGTACCTTTTTGGAGTCCATGTGTACCCCATCTCCCGATATGATGACTCCGAGGTATTCAACTTTGTCTTGTTCGAAGAAGCACTTCTGCGGTTTGAGATATAGATCATTTTCTTGTAGTCACTGAAGTACTTGTTTGACGATTTCTCAGTGTCCTTTTCTCATTTTGGTGAAGATGAGGATGTCGTCCATATAGACTTCTAGTACTCCTGCATCAATAAAGTCTTTAAGGATAGCATTCATCATCGTCTGAAATGTAGCCGGTGAGTTAACGAGTCCAAAGAACATGACCTCTGGTTGGAAGCTGCCTCTATTCGTTTTGAGGGCTGCTTTCCATTGGTCTCCTTCTTTTATTCGGACGTTGTTGAAGCCCCATCATAGATCCATCTTCATGAATACTTTTGCTCCATGTAGTTTGTCAATGAGTTCGGGGATTAAAAGAAGGGGGTAGTTATTTTTGATTGTCCAAGAGTTGAGGTAATGATAATCTTGGGTTGGTCGGAGTTTTCCATCTTTCTTGTTGACAAAGAAGAACGGTGCAGTTTGTTTGGATTTGGAGGGTATGATGTATCCTTTGCGTAGTTGTTCATTGAGGAATTTGTTGAGTTCTTCTTGTTCTTTAGGTGAAAGCACATAGATTTTCGACTTTTCTGGTTGGAATCCCTCTTTGAGGTCGATGTGGTGATCCCATGGTTTGTTTGTCAGCATCCGTTCTGATTGCTGTTTGTAAAAGATATCAGCGAACTCTTTGTAATCTTCCGGTACTGCTTCTTCGTCTGTTATTTCGTTGAATTTCTCATCGTAGTACCAGCTCTCATGGTGTGCTGCAGCGTTGACTTCATAGGCTTTCCAACCTTCTTCTTGTTTTTCAACGTAGAGGAGTTCTCCAGGTTCATTTCTGTGGATTTCAGTAGTTGTCCCATTTGTAGAACCAACAAATACTTGTTCAGTTCTTCGTTTATGTTCCAGGTCTTGTACTTCTGTCCAAAACTTTTCTTCTCCTGGAGAATACCATGCTCCGTTGATGTATTCTTCATCATTCTCATCTCCTTCGAATTCTAGGATGTGGTCGGGAATGGCCCATTTGGATATCTTTTTGTTTGCCTTGTGTTGTGCATGGTGTTCCGTTCCACATTCGGGGGGGGCATCTTGTCATTGACATCTTTCCTGTTTTCCAGTCGATTTCCAGATTGTGCTTTTTGAGCCACGAGTGTCCGAGGATGACCAGTACAGAGAGTTTTGTCATTGCAAAGGTTATTCGTTCTTTGTGTCCTTGGTAGGACATTCCCAGATCTACTTCTTCTCTGATTGATCCGTGTATGTTTTCTGTTCCATCGACGTTGTAGACAGGGACGGCTTTCTCTAGTCTTCTTGTTGAGAGTTTAAGCCTCTTGGTGTATCCTTTGTCAATGAACGTTGACGTTGCTCCACAGTCGAGGAGGGCATCAATATTGAAATGTTCTTGTCAATCCAAGGTTTTCAGTCCTATGTTGACTTTTGTCACGGTCCTTGTGTTGATGTTTACATTTCGAACATATTTCTTTTCTAGAGATTTGGTCAATGGTTTTTCAGGTGGAAAAAATGTATCTTTTGGTTTCTCTGGTTGTGGTAAAGGTTTCGGTTTAGGTGGTGGTGGTAATGGTTCTTTGGGTGGTGAAATTGGTTTTGAAGGCGAATGTTGTTTTACAGGTCTATAAGGATATCATTTGATCAGTTTGCCTCCTTGTGATTTCCTTTTTGACCCTGTGTTGCATGCATCACATACCTCATACTTCTTCGTCATAAGCTTTGTCGAATAGTACTTGATGTACTATTGTTGCTTTTGGTTGTTTTCCTGTAGAAGATCCTCAGCATGTTAGTGCTTGACACTCTAATTCATCTTTGTCTTCTTTCTCTTCTTGTTCGGCTTCTTTTTCTGCTTCTTTCCTTGCTACATTCCTAGTCCTGGTTATATGTATAGATTCATCAGAGACTGGTACAATTTGAGTCGATGAGTCCGTAGCTATAACTATCAACCTAGCTAAAAATTCATGTCTTTGGTTTCTGTCTCACTATCACTATTGTTGTCGCTGTCCTTTGTGCCATTGTCCTGACTTCCGCCTTGGAAGTGTCTTTCCATATCTTCGTATGACATACTCCTGATGTCAATTTTGTTCTTGCAGTCTTGTGCAATATGACCTAGACCTCCACATCTATAGCAGCATTGCGTCTGCTTCCATGCCTTGGCCTTGTTGATATCCATCGTGTTTGGATCTCTTGCGTTAGGCACCCCTGCCGGTATCTTGACGCTGTCATAGGCTTTTGCTGGATTCTTCCATTGACCCATGGTTGGGTCGCATGTGTCTGCGTTTTCAGGGGCCCAAGAGATTTTATACCCCTGCCTCTGTGCTTGTGATGTTTGTTGCAGGCGTCCCACCTCTGGCTTTCTCGTCATCATGCTGTTCTTCTCATAGACCCTCCATTGTCGGTCTAGTTTCATGGCCCATTTGTACCAATCGGTGATGTGTTTCAGGAGGGAGGAAAGGCTGTAGATTTTTCATCTCAAGCCGTTGTTCTTGTTCTCTTCGAACTTCTTGATGAGAGCAGTGTTGTTGTAGTCTTGTTGCCTTGTTTGAGCTGTCCGAGTTTATATCAGGCAGTGCGCTCTGCGTCAGAATCCGCAAAGTCCTGTTTCAATTCGTGGATGAAGTTGTTGTAATCGGTGAATGGGTAAGGTTGGAGGGGATTGTTAGGGTTGGCGAAGTGTTTTTCAATCTTCTCAATCATGATATTGGTGTATGGTTGGGCCTTGCCCATTATATAGGAGAGGGTGAATATAATCTTCACATTCTCATTGGTGAATTCGGCCTGTTTGGCAGAAATGTAAAGAGTGAGTTGCCATATGAAGGTCTCACAGTTATCCATCTTTCCATCAAACAGGGTTGGGGGTTGCATCTTTGGCCCTTTCGGCATTGGTGCATGTGCTGGTGCTGGTGCTGGTGCTGGTGCTGGTGTAGGTGATACTGTAATGTTTATAATGGGTGCCACTTGTTGTGCCATTTGCATGGCAGTAAGGGTGGCGATAAGTGTGGCAATGTTGTTGGCCATAGCAGTAAAGGCCTGTTGGATTTGATCTTTGATCCATTGTTGTTAGATCTCTGTGGTGTGGTAAAAATTCCTGTGCCCTATCTAGAAGAAAACCCTATCTGGTTGGATACAGATCCCGGTATGCTTTATCCTTCTCTTCAAGTACTTCTATTACTTGGTGTGACTTGTATGCCTCTGCTATGATGTTGTGTTTTAAGACACTCCTAATTCTCAGCGCGGCATGCACTAGTTTGTCTTCGTCGGCGTGGATTACTTTTCGATAAGTGCAGATGATGATATGTTGGCGGCGGGTTACTCATGGGATAGTTTTGACTTGTCTATCTTCAAGATAAAAGAAGTTGGTGTGTTTGTGAAATTTGAGATCGAGGGTGTACATCCACTGGGGATTAGGATAAAGGGGTTAGCTCGATTCTACTGTTAGGGTGATGCCATAAGGTGTCCCTACAAATAGTAAGAGTGGTGAAGTGTTTAAGAGATAGTTCATAAGAACCGAGGATGATGTATAGGTAGAGGAGAGAGGATGGTTGTGAGTGTTGAAGTCTGAAGGGTATTGCACTTTAGCAGTAATCCCAAGAGATTCGAGCTGGGGTTACCAGTCAAACTCGGGTTCTTTTATACAGTGTATGACTAATACAAAGGAATACTATGGAATGTTATGGAATAGGGACACATAAGCCCTGGTCTGTGCGCTATGACCAAGTCTGTCGGTATGATGTAAGTATGTATGAGTAAACCGTCGGAATGACATAGAGAGAAATGAGTAAGCATCAGATGATAGTATTCATATATGAGTAATCCGGATGCGTGTAATGAAGGAATATGGAGAAAAGGTAAAGGAAAAGCTAAAGAAATTGATGTATCATGACAGTCTGCCCACCAAGGAGCTTTCAATTGAATTGCAGCTGAAAATTTTTAGTTATTATTAACTCTGCGGTGTTTGCCGGCGCTCCTTATCATGAACTTGAATTACCAACTCCATGGACTGAGAACATTTTCTCACAGATTTTAAGTGTGTTGCACTTGAAATCTGACAACTGTTCTGCATTTTCAACTTGCTTGTGTGTTGCACTTGTGGATTGAGTGTTGCCAGGTGTTGGTTGTTTCCCCAGATTACAAACCCTGGACACTGAGAATAACAATTAGGCAGCCATTGCAAAAGCTCTGACCTGTTACTTTGCGACTTTGTTTGCAGTCACAAATTGACCTCAGCCTGCTAACTGGGATATCCCCAGAGCCAGCACCACCTGTTACAAAAGCTCCTCCAGCCTGTTACTTTGCGACATTGTTGCACACATTGACCTTGTCCTGGCTAACTGGGACCCAACTGATATCACAACCTTGGCGTGAACACACATTTCCTAACTCCGGACTGCGAACTCCTGTGGGAATTGCTATCCACACTCAAGGCTATACTGTTGGGTCCTGGGCGATGAAAGCCAGAATGACTTTCCTATTGAGATCTTGTATGCCATGGATGTTGGTACCTTGAAGGATGTCATCAAGATGAAGGCAGCAGCTGATTTACATGGTGTAGATGCTCACAAACTTACCCTTTGGAAAGTTTCCATCCCTTTCTGAGAGGCCAACACCCAGCTTCCTGATTTTCAACCTTGGAACGACCCTAGTAGCAGTGTTGTTCAATTATCGCTTAGAGATGATCTTCTCAAGGTCTTTCCAGATGGCCCACCATGCAAACACATTCATATAGTTATTCAGCCCCCCNNNCCTCACGTGTCCCCCAGTTGTGCATGACACGTTATCAGACAAGTTAAACTGGGAGACCAGTACCTTTATAAAAGAGTTCTCATCAAGTGTGGGTGTGATTCTCTCTGGCAAAAAAACAATCTCCACATTTCATTCCACCAACATCCCAGAGGCATTCAGCTGGCCGTTCCTTTCCCTCTATAAATTAGGAGAAGCCCCGGAGATGGAGGCATGTGTCGAACACATACTGCTGAGCTGATGTTGTTGTATTTACCTGAATAAATGTATTTGATCTCACAGGTCACCCTAGATTGTTCATCAACACCTCTGGAACCAGCAAGACTCGTCTTCTGCTCGAAGGTCTCTGCAAACACTGGGGCTTTTACTTTACATGTGGTGTGTGAGGGAGGAGCTTGGCTCTAGAGATCTTAGCAATGGTCTTGAAAATATCGGATGAGACCCAACATTCAAATCAAATATAAAGCTCGATGATCCGAACTGCAGTGGGGATAACCAGTCAAACCGCAACATCGTCTGACGCCACATCACAGCTGTCTTGGTATCACGCTGCATCACATTGGCAATATTTCAACAACTTGCCAAATCCAGAAAGGTGGCTGAAATCGAACAGAGACGGCTTTGGCTATTACTGCAGGTTTTACCCACAGAGCTCCTCTTGCAAGGGGATATGTATTCCACATTTTCGGGTATTCTTTGTCAGGCCTCTTCACAATATCTATATGTGGCCCTGTCTAAATATCGGGGTGAGCTGATGGCTGCTAGTATGAAAACCTCGTTCACAGCTGTTGATGAGGTGCAAATGGCCACAAAAATGTACTGCACCAGTTTCCTAGCAAGTCGTAGCCCCAGTTTCAGATCTGTCCTTTCCGAGCTGGCTGCCAGCATTGACGAGATATGGGGACCCATAATTGTGACTGGGACAGGTCTTCGGAGGGACCAAGTCAAGAGTACTGTTCTATTGGCATCCATCAAACACCAGTTGATCAACCAATCTCAGCAGACTGGATCATTTCAACTGAAGGAAGATCAGGCAGCCTATATCACTCAATTCCTTTGGCCAGACTATCAACTGGAAAATTTGCCCCCTGAGGCCTAGCAGGTTTTACACTGAGCATGGCAATGGCTACAGGGAAGGTGAATGCATTTGTCACTCTTGTGATAATCTATGCACTAAATTACCATTAGATTTCGAACTACTTCCAGTTTCATCAAGCTATTGCTCTTTCATGCCTCTGTGGACCCCAATGAAGTTCTCAATCACTTCTTCCGACACATGACTGGATTTTGGCCTATTGATGATGACAAACACGACACACAGGTGCGTATGACATAATACCGACCTATCATAACCGCTTCTATGGCCGAAAGATTGACAGAAGGCATGTGGGCAAAATATTTCCTTACTCTTGGTGCTCATCGGTCTGTTAGATCCCAAACAATTTTCAATCCTTCTGCACTGCCTCATGGACTTTATTATAACCGGCACACTGAAGTTCTTGGATAAGGATGCAAAAACCCTTGTTGAGATCGGGGTGGCTCTTTTCTGCGACAACAATGTTTTGTGCAGTGATAATGATAATGCCCCCGGGCCCATTTCTTCCATCAAGGAGCCTGTAGCTGTCTACTCATTGGTCAACTTCTTCAAGACCTGTAACCGAAATGTTAGTGATTACCTGAACAATCAGTTTTTCAGCGCACATGGGACTTCATATGGCAATGTCTTCGAGGAAATTATTGCCTGGAATTTTTTGTTACCTTCAGCTCTGGTCGGAACATAAAGTCTATTTTTCACTTCTGCAACACTCTTCCCTTGTGGGCCGAAGAGGGTGCTCACTTGCTGGGCATTACCAGAGAGGGCGATACCGTTTACTCAACCGCCATCACCACACAGTGTGCCTTACCCTTCAGATATAAGGTGAAGACAGAGCACGAAGTCCTTCAGTGGGCCACTAATCCAAGGGGCATACTGATGCTTTTCCCTGACCTCCATTGCGGACCTGACATCTTTATGGTCTTGGAGACCATTGTGACAAAGCAATGCATCAACATACTTGTGCAGTGCAGACATTCATTAGAGGGGGAAATCCACTGTGACCAGGCTTTTGAGACTGTGGATCCAGACAAACTATACATGATAAAAGTGTGTTTCTTTCTGCTTCTATCATTTTACTTCAATCATTTTCCCTCTTCTAGTGGATGACGCAAGACTATGAGCCATGGAACCCGGCATCAAACTTGAAGGCTGAGTCCCAAGAGCATCTTAGGAATCTCAACTGTGAGATGACACCTATCGTTACTCTCCGTGTGTTGGCAATGCTGCCTTCAAGATTCGATGAGGCAAAGGCAAAGGCAAAGGCTCTTTCAAATGCTGAAGAGAATGAATACCCAAATTGTGCCCTGTTGCAGCCATCATTCATTCGGCAGTCAGACTTCGGCCCAGTTGTCAGCTTTGCCGAAGAATGCACCCAGAAGATACACAAACTCCAGACCGGAGCCACCAATGATGTAAATGCTGGATCCAAAACGCCAAGCCACCGATGATATTGCCCTGAAGCCGAAGAAGCAAAAGCAAGGGGGAGGACCATCAAGTACTATGAGGTTGTTAGCAGCATTGTCACCTCTGAGGAGGAGCCCAAGGCTCTCAACACAAAGACAGAGTTGACCATAACTGTGGTTGTCTCATGTCGCTGTACCCAGAGGCTACCTTATGGTCTGTAATCACATCTCTTTCACCCATTGGAATGTATGTATAGCTGCAGACATCATTCATTGCTCACACACTGTATCTATATATCTCTGTGTACCTCCAGTATTTCCTCCTTTGCTGTTGTATGCTTTGCCATTGTATTCCTTGCCATTAATATTGTATTCCTTGCCATTGATTTACCTTTCGCATTTGCAGACAGAATTTTGAGGCATGAACCAATGATAGCACAAGGTGTGAGTGTCACTGGGTGATAGGTGGGTACAAGGCCTGACGGTGGAGGACGTGGGCGGCAGATTAGCCGTTGATCTGGGTGCAGATGGTCAAGTTGATAGTCCTGGTCATTTCATCCAGGCTCAATGACGGGGTGAGGTGAGATTAGGGAGGGAGAGAGAGGATAACATACCTGAATTTTGCGGGTTGGGTATTGAGGCTGGCTGGCACCAGGCTGAGGGACTGGAAGCAGGTGAAGCTATAAGTATTGAGTTAGTTATGTATGTGTTGAAGGACGTGTTGAAGGAGATGTTAGAAGTACTTATCAAGTGGGTCTCGGATGTTTGAGGTGTTCAGGCATGCATGTTTGAGAGATACATCATTGATGTCTACACAAGTGGTTGGTGAGTAATGTATAAGAGGGTATATCGCTGATGCACCTGTGCACTTTACATTCTGTAGGAAGGACTGCCTTCGTGCTCAGATATCCTTGGCAGGGTAGCATTGAGAGCTCTGGGAATGGATAGGGATGATGCAGACTTTTTTGTTTATTTAATGTGTATCTGGTTTTGTGTATCGTACTGTACTTGTGTTTTCGATTGAGGCCTGATAGATCTGTATGGTATCTACTTTTCGTGTATTTGCCTTTGTGAGCTCTGGTCTCCGTGTTCAATAATTTTTAGCTCTTTGAGCCGGTAATACAATCTGACGGGTCGCCGAGAATTTGAGTAGCAAGTGCAACACAACTTGCAGGTTGAGATCAGACCTGCAGACAAATGTGGCACAGGCAGACAAATGACACTCAACAAATGCGAAAAATATTAATGCAACAAATAAGACGCAAACAAATGAGACGCAAACAAATGAGACACAGGAAAAATGAGATGCGGCAAGAAAAATGACATAAAATGAGATGTAGCACCCAAAAATGAGAGACGCAAGATGACAAATGAGATGCAAAAATGAGACAAATGCGGATACTTTTGAGAATATTATTAATAATTAGTAAATTTAGTGAAGTCTTTCCACAACCCGCACCCTCAACCTGCCAGTGTGTTGCACTTGCAGCTGGAATTCTCGGTGACCTCGACCCCTCTTCATATCAACCCGCAAGTGTGTTGCACTTGCAGCTTGAATATTTGACTTCTTGGCACCTCATCATTTCAACCCACAAGTGTGTTGCAATTGCAGCTTGAATTCTTGGCAACATCGTCAAACACTGGTCTGTCCTATCAGAACGTAGCCATAAGCTGTTGATTTCCACCCCTTCCTCGAGTACCTCCAAGCAAGATGTATGGTATTTATCTTTTACTCCGGAACCTCATTTGTCCGCTGCACTTGTCTCTGTGTATCATCTCTTCCCTGCCACAAAATTGGTCAGAAGACTATTTGGACACTCGCTGGCTTCGCTCTCAGTCAGCCTTCTAGTGTCGCCTCCTACAACATTGACCTGGAAGGCTTTATTTAGGGCCAGAAGTGTCATTACATACACCATCACCAGCATCACCACTCTTCTCAAATCCAAGGTTATCATCTTTGATGCCATCCGTTCTCTCTGTCTCAAGTTCCTGACCAAACACACCTCTGTGTTTACATTCCTTGCAGATGTCCTTTGGGACGAAGGCAGTATCACTGCTATGTACACCTGCACATACATGTCAACGGCAAATGGCATCCCAGGATTACTGTATCCATTACAGTGTACCTATGCTGTCCCCTTCCCCTCCACCAATGTATTATTGTTTCAGAGACCCCTCACTGCCTGCAAGCTTTCTGCAGGATCTGTTCACCTCTGAGCCCGTTTCCATGCCTTCAGCGCTTCAGTTCAGCCTGGAAGCTTCTCACATTGACGGCAACTCAGCCCATTATTGCAGAACATTGAAACAGCCTCACACAACACTCATCCAAAGCACATATGGACTTATTACAAGCTGAGTTAAAAACTGTCAAGTGCGTATGCATATATTCACTCAAATGGTTGTAGCTGTAAGAAATTGCAGAAAAGCCTACTATGGGGTGCTTGAGTCGGGGGTAATGCGGCAGACATAATCACTGTCATCACGCACGTCGATGTGGTCCTTATGAGCGGGAATGAAGCGGCCCTCAATCTGGTGCCGCACAGTCATCATCTGCCTTGCTGACATTGGTGTCCAACCTACATAACCGAAACCCAGTGCAACACTTGAATGGCAGGTGACTTCATGGCCAAGATGCTATCCTTCAACCAGCGGAATGTGCAGGTCGACAGGCTGTTTTTCGCAAATGGAAAATGTGCGTGCATGGCCTTCCTCTCGCATGAGACCCAGCATCTGTAACACCTCCCTCCTCCCCACAGGCCCTGGCTCAACCCGATGGCCTCTGCAAGTAGAGCACGCACAGCAGTTGATCATGCTGAGCAATGGGTTCCACATGTCCGGGTCTGATTTCCATATGCGATGTGAGCGTGCAGAGTGAGGGACTGGCAGCGATGATGGGGTAGTTGGCGGAGTAGAAGGGGACATGGGATAGTAACTGGGCAGTGGAGGGGCAGGGGAGTGGGGCAGGGGGGCGGGGCAGGGGGGCGAGGCCTGCATAATAATAGCCCAGCCAATGTAATACCATTGCATTCGAAATAAATTGATACTGTAATTGATTTGAAATGTTTTTGAGCTGTTAATATATGCTATAGGGCCACATATCAATTTACATCGGATGAAAAGATCATATTAAAACTAATTAAAAGCAGGGTGTTCTCACTGGGGATCATCAATCATCAGACGATGAATTGGATGACAAGCAGGTAACAGTTGGGCAACAGTTGGGCGATGATCAGACAATGATCAGGCAATGACTTTGAACTAGTTTAAAATTTAAAATTTAGAAATAGCTTTCAACTAACGTCTCAATTTTGTATTTTACAAATCATTTTACCTTTGGTAAAAGTAATACTTTGAATTTACCTTTTTCCACAGAGCAATACAAATCATTTTAAAAAAAATTACAGGGTTTGCGAAAAAATCATTTTTGTCAAACTCTTTTCCATGAAGCAAAATTTGACATTTTAGTATGACTTTTATACTGAATTAAAGCTGTTTCAAAATTATATGTGTGGATTCACCTTTTACTACAAGGTAAAGTTAATATTGAAACTTGACACAGCCGGTGTGTAGGCTACATGCCACAAAAAGATGGTATGAATACAAACCAAGTGCAGATAATACACAACTTGACCTGAAAAGTGTCAAGGTTGGAGGATATCCTTGGGCAGCATGGTGTGTGGCCGTTATGGATGCACATTAGTCAGGCCCCACATACACATTATTATTAGAGGACTGCGCTCATACCTGTAAGCCACTAGCCACTCTACAATGTGCATCTCTTTGAACTCCTAGTGTTTGTCCCAAATTCCGATGAGTTTGAGATAGCAGGCTTTCATCTGAGACTCTGAGCAGCACAAGCATGGGCCAAGAGCGTCTTTCCTATACCTGTATATCGTTAGATGGTGTAGAAATGCGCAAGACAGAAATGCCAGCCTACCAGAAGGTCCGTAACATCAGGCACCCTTTGGGTGGTTTGATAATGATAGTCTTGAGCAGCACATGCGCAGGCCAGCCACCAAAAGGATCTTTCCTATGCTTGTATGTCATTAGATGGCATAGAAATGTGCGAGACAGAAATGTCAGCTTACCAGGAGGTCCATACATGAGACACCCTTTGTACTGATAGTCTTGAATCTATCTGCCTGCTCCTCGATCTGTTTTTCCAACCCACCAATATCCATATATGTTTCTGTTGGCTGTTCATCCCTACAACTAGGGGGGGGGTGGGCCATTGCATGCATGGCAGGAACGAGTCCGATTTCCAAATTATCAATGAGAAACTCAGAGTCTCAGACATAAAAGCCCCTTGTATAGTAAATCTGTGCCCATGTCCATGCCAATCGCAAGGGACTAGACAAGCTGCAGGCAGATAGAGAGAAGGTCCAATGTGTGTGCATCTGCGCTAGCCAGACTCATGTGGAGCGGACTGGGGGGCCCTGGGCTCTCATATCCACATGTCGTCAACCATAGTTTAATCATTGTTGTGGACGCATTGGCACTGTGATCTGCACGTTTAGGGAATGAATGACATTCAGTAAGCGTCATCTTGTGTACTGACTCATTCATGTTTGGGATGCGACTTGTCGCCTCTGTATTCATTCAGCTTCCTCATCTGTGTTGTGCATGGGTCCATTGACCTGTGTTCGCGCTGATGTGGTGGTGCTGTCGAGATATCTGGGGCAGGCTACAATTCTTCACCCCTCATTTTGGATGTCAAGGTGCTAAGCATTAGCATTTGGGACGTGGTGTACTTCATCCCCTTGGACTGAATGTTGATGTGTGTGCTTGTCTGTTCTGGTGCACTGGTGTGTGCTGGGTGTGGATGGCACGCTTTCCCACAATGCCAACGGTACTCACTGTGCCGTCGTTTCTGGTGTCCATCCTCTCGTGCCCATCCTCCTCATTTATGTCGCGCGCTGGTCCGTCGACTCATGTTCGTGTTGACGAGGTGTCGGTGGCCAGAGGTCCAGGGCAGGCATTTCCTCACCCCCTTGTTCCAGACATCAGTTTGGGTGCCATGCATGGCGGACTGGCAGCGTTGGCGTTTTGATGACATGCATGGGTGCTCACTGTGGTTTGGAATGTGTGTGCTTGGGCTGTCATGCCTTCACACTGGTGTTTGAGTGTGTAGCAGGTAGTGTGCCTGCTCACCTGTGGCACCAGCTTCCACCAGTTCCCGCGCGCACTCTTCCCATTTTCCATCCTCCTGCAGTCCCTTGTTTACATCCATCATCAGTCATTTGGCCGGTCTTGGCGTTGATGAGGTGCTTGGGGTATGGATGTGGTGGTGGTTGAGGTGCGTGGGCATGTTGTTATGCCAGGCTTGCGTGTGAGCCTCTTTTCCTCATCTCCTCACTCTCCTCACTCTCTATCCTCTCTCGTGTTCCTCTATGGTCTTCTGGCCACATTCAGGTCGCCATCCTGACTTCACCCCCTCGACCTGGATGTTAGATAAGGTAGCAGCCCTTGTTGATGCCAATACAAGAACCTCACCTAGCCCATAGGTGTCCCTGGGTAGCAGGTGCGTGGTTGTTTTGTTGTATATCAGTCAGGCCCCATGCACGCATTAAAGGACCTGTGAACTACCTAACCTGAGTCCATGACATGAGCCATCTTGAATTGGTAGTTTCTGACTTCCCGGCCTAGCTTTGAGATGTCCACATGTAGCAAAGGGGGCCTTAGGCCTGAGAGGCTACCAACTTGGAGCATCGAGAAAGTAGTATTATGTAATATTTAATGTCAGGAGCTGTACAAGGACCCCAATGTCTCTAAATAGCTTCGGCTAATTGAATTTCACGGAATAGACCATGACCCTGCTGGACAACGGTACAAGCCACAACCCCACAACGAAGCCCACTTTGCAACAAGGAAATTAGAAAAAAGGGAAGCTTTCTGTTCACTAACTAGTCTACATCCATATCAGCATTTTCTCCCACCGGCACAGTGTACTTTGTCATCCAAGCCATATGACCAGATTCATCACTTAACCGCTCGAGC
The DNA here is from genome assembly GCA_003314045.1 of Hygrophorus pudorinus. Taxonomy (NCBI): domain Eukaryota; kingdom Fungi; phylum Basidiomycota; class Agaricomycetes; order Agaricales; family Hygrophoraceae; genus Hygrophorus; species Hygrophorus pudorinus. Next base: position 639 of record QLPF01018954.1, on the reverse strand, counting down.
GGCCTCATATGCTGGATCGTTTTATCTTCTTCTGTGGGCGACGGCAGCGTGGTCTTAAGCAAAGCCGCAAATGGTTCCTCGATGTTTGCCTTGCGTAGTATCCCGTAGACATTAGCTGTGGCACCACAGACAGCTATCGTGTATCGGTTGTATTGGTCCATTGCGTATCGCCATTCTTTCACCACTGTCTGCTTCTTGACCAACTCCAGATCCCGCTGAGATCGCTTCTTCTTCCTGGCGAACTCCGGACTTTTCCGGTAGTCTGCGAGCATTTGAACAGCGGCTAAAAAATTGTCTACGAGCGTTTCATACTCGCCCGTCTCACCAGGTTTCTCCGCTTTTGGTGTGGTGACTTTTATTGTGGAGTGGGTTGTTTTGTGGTAAGACTCGGTGCCGAGTTCCAGAAGTAGTGTAAGGTAGGGGAGAGGTCGAGAAAAATCGCGAGGAAGCCCAATCGGCCGCAATTTTTTTTCGGCTTTTGTATCTGGCTCGCTCTTGTACTTCACCTGGCCAAAAACTGCAGAGAGCATCATGGGATCGAAAACCGCGTTCGGGGTGATATCACCATGATAAGTGACCATCAAGAAGTCGATTGATTCTTGGTTGAAGCAGCATTGGAGTATTGCGCCACGAGCCCAT
>QLPF01018934.1:0-10989 GCA_003314045.1 Hygrophorus pudorinus | reverse complement strand
GTGCCATGTGTGATGAGTCCTATGGGTGGGCCCAAAGGAGCATCCACCGAGTCGACAAGTGTCCAGATAACTGTCTTGTAATAACGTGGCTGGAAATTCGTGGGTTGTTCAAAAACTCCTTCTTCGACGAACAACCAACAAGACCCATTTGAATACAAGATGACTGGTTTTTTTTGCGCACAGCACACTCGCAACGCGTACCAGCGCCAAAGAGTTTTGCCTAGATGCAGTATCTGATGTCAGTAGTACAAGGGTAATAATACCAGCAAGACTCACCAATTCCTGGCTGACCTGTGATAACAAGACATGGACACCGTGGCCCGGGGATGGACAAACATTCGGCGTAAAATTTCTCGGCAAATTCAAACATTCTGAGGTAATCGGCACGAACCCATATCTTGTCCTCCAACTCTTGAATACCAATATCCAGAACATAGCAGCGTGGACTGATCTCATCAGCATCAGCATCGACCTTCATATTATCGCTCAGCCCCCCCTCTTCCTCTACCCCCCAAAACTTGGCATGGAACTGTATCAACGGATCATCCGGAGGGGCCTTACGTGAATTCCAATCAGCTGTGCGCTGCCGGTTGCTGCCAACGACCGTCGCCAACGTGGACATTACGAGATGTGTGTAGGACCAGTGTTGTACAAGTCCCGTCTGACTCAGGGTCAAGTCACGACAGTCACGCAAGGCCCCGATCAGTTCGGGCAATGTGACGCGTGACATAAAAGGCAAAGTCGCCCATCGCCACAGACATGACCGTAAACATTGAACCCTCTCATATGGCAAAAATATACAATGGATCAAAAATGTTCTTGAGGAGTCCAAACCACCTACTGCACAAGATCAAGTATCTTTGGCTATATGAACTTGGTTCTGTAGGAGCAATCACCACTGTTCTATCCATCCTCCTGTCGACATCCCCAGATTCTGAAGGAATGTACACTTACCCTATCTACCGCATCTCTAAACTCCGAAATCCCATAATGTTATTCACCGCCAAACAACTCCACAAGGCCAAAATCATTCCATATCCCCACGAAACTCATCCTTCGATAATCGCCAACTACAAACTCGATAAGATGATCCAAATACAACCTTGTGTGGACACAAGTAGTGTATGTCACGGGTACGGGTATACCTGCAGGTTTTTCCATGGGTACAGCCGTGGGTACGGGTACGGGTACAGACTTTGTACCCGCGAAAAGATAGACCTGTGGAAATGTACCTGTTGGCCATATTTTTAATTGTTCAGATATATTTGTAAATATTTTCTAGTACTAATATTACCTTCTACAATTGATTTTCGGCCATCCAAAGTAGGTTTTGTATTTTGTTCAAGCCACGGGTGTGTGATTTTCGCTCACACTCACCCTCAGCCACTGAGTTCAAACTCAGCCACCAGACTCAACACCTCCACCAACCACTCAAGAAAGCGGTAACCGCGAGCAAACAAGGTAAGTAGCTTTCAACCTATAACTTTATTAATAAACTGTATATACATATAGGTAAATTTCGTGGTTAAACGTGAAACAACGCATTTGACGTGGCACCCACCACCACCACCAACGACGCTGTGCAAACACACACATGAACATCGGCACCAGCACCTACACGACCCCGCCATCATCTGCCCACAACTCACCGTCTCACATCAAACATGAGACGGCCACGTCGTCCCTCGTTCCACCCCACCACCACCATCCCACCTCGTCAGTCGCACCCCCACCGGCCACGTCATCCCCGTCACCCACCACACCACCATGTCGCTCCTTACCCACCCTGGCCTCGTTACCCACCTCCTCCACGTCACCCACCTCCACCACGTCACCCACCTCCACCACGTCACCCACCTCCACCACGTCACCTGGCCACGTCGTCTCTCACCACACCACCATCCCGCCTCCTCACTACCACCACGACTGGCCGTCTCGCATCAAACACAAGACGGCCACGTCGTCCCTCATTCCACCCCACCACCACCATCCCGCCTCATCAGTCGCACCCCCACCGGCTGTCTCACATCAAATGCGAGACAGCCACGTCATTCCCGTCACCCACCACACCACCCTGTCCCTCCTTACCCACCCCGGCCTCATCACCCACCTCCGTCATGTCACCCGGCCGTCTCGCTTCAAACGCAAGACGATCCACCACCACCACCCATCGACCCCTCCACTCATCAAACGAGTGCGAGGGGTATTTCATTTGTATATTATGTAGTATAAATTTCATTTATATTAAAGCTAGGGCCCCTCCGCTCCTCAATCGAGCGCGAGGGTTAAGTTATTTAAGTAAAATGAAGTAGAATTATATTATAAAAGTGACATACCTGCCCACGGGTACGGGTACGGGTATACCCAGGGGTATACCCGGGGGTACAATGGCTGTACCCGTGACCATACCCATACCCTCACTGGGGGTACGGGTACAGCCAAAAATACCCCCGGGTTACCCGTGCCACTCACTAGACACAAGGGGTGATATCATGATACATCAATTTCTTTATCTTTTCCTTTACCTTTTCTCTATATTCCTTCATTACACGCATCCGGATTACTCATACATGATTACTATCATCTAATGCTTACTCGTCTCTTTCTTGTAGAAGTGAGTCAAGACTTGCGGCACATATACTAGAGTACGGAAGCTATCTCAGTTGCGTGCACAATGTGCGGATAACAACTGTGTATATTCACCTAGAGTATGGAAGCTATCTAGGTATTGATAAGTACAAGTATTGTGATGAATGGTTAAGTAATACGACATACCTCAGTCATGTGCACAATGTGTAGATAACGACTGAGGGTACAAACAAGGAAAGAGAGTACTTAAGTGTGTGTGTGTTCCAAGACACGCACAATACAATACAATAAATCTATAGAGATAATAGAAAAGTGAGACCGGGAAGGCTCTACCTTCCACAGTGAATCACATGATGCAATAAACGGACACACATATGCTTGCTGTTCAACACTCTCCCTCAAGCTGCGCAGAGTCCGAGTTCAATAGCGAAGTGCTTCGTCTTCGCGGACAGAGGAGCTTTGGTGAGTGCGTCGGCTGGTTGGGCAGTAGATGATATGCATTTTGCCTTCAGAGATAACCCAGCGGATGAAGTGGAAATGGATGTCGATGTGTTTCATTCGGGCATGATATTGATGATCCTGGGTAAGTGCGATTGCTGACTGGTTGTCTGAGAATAGGGTCGTAGGATCACGGAGGGGGCCGAAGATCTGGGATAAGAGAGAGCATAGCCAAAGAGCTTCCTTGGCAGCATGAGTAGCAGCGATATACTCGCTCTCAGTGGTTGATAAGGAGACAATCTCCTGTTTTTTGCAGGCCCACGAGACAGCTCCTCTGTTCAGCAAGAACACATACCCAGTGATCGCCCGACGGTCTTCCACCATGCTTCCATTGGTATCAGCATAGCCCACAAGATTGTGGGTTCCTCCACTGAAGGTTAAAAGAAGGTCCTTCATTCCATTTAAGTATCGCAAGACACGCTTCACAGCTAACCAATGAACCTCCCCCGGATCCTTGGAGAATCGGGAGAGCGTAGTGACCGCAAATGCTATGTCAGGGCAGGCCCACATGAGCAATCCAATACCTTCATGATAAGGTACATTGCACATAGCAGCGACTTCATGTGGGGTCTTTGGGCTTTGCATGGTCGAGTACTGAATATTGGTCTCCATAGGTGTGGATACCGTGTGGGCATCTTCGAGGTTGAAATGGTGGATGATGGTGTCAATGTAAGACTTCTGGGATAGATGGATGGTGCATGCGTCTCAATTTCGTACGATCTCGATATCTAACAGCCAATGCAACTCGCCTAGATCACTGATCTCAACGTATTTGCGGATCTCGGTCTTGGTTTGCTCGATCAAGGAGATTGCGGTAGAGGCGATTGTGCAGTCGTCAACATGGATGGCGATAACAGTGAGTTTCATACCATCGTGTTTGTAAAACACAGCCTGATCCACCTCACATTGCTTGAAGCCGAGCTTCCCAACGAGAATTTGGATGAGCTTTTGGTACCATCAGCGACCACTTTGTTTCAGGCCGTACAAGGTTTTGCAGAGACAGCATACTTTGCCAGATGAGTTAGGCGCGGGGTATCCAGGAGGCTGACACATATAGATGACTTCATTCGGGGTGAGTTCACCGTTTAGGTAGGCGCCCTTGATGTCGATCTGATGAAGTTCCATGTCCAGGATGGCTGCCATAGACAGGATCGCTCAGATGGATGCCAAACAAGCCACAGGTGCATAAGTGTCAAAGTAATCAATGCCCAGGACCTGCAAAAACCCTTGCGCTACCATGCGCGCCTTGTGCCTAACAATGTTTCCAGCAGTGTCTTTCTTTGCACGAAAAACCCATTTAGAACCTACGACATTCTGATCACCCCCTGGATGATCCACCAGCTCCCAAGTACCAGCTAACCTCAATGTCTCTAGCTCTTCCTGAATCCCCTTCTCCCACAACAACCAATCTGGATGCTGGCTTGCCTCTGCGAGGCTTAGCGGCTCCAACGCTTCCTTCTCACTAACCTCAGCAACTAATATGTATTTCCTCCAGAAAATCAGCATCTTCAAGAACCATGATCCAATCTGATTCACCATCGGCCTCAAATTCGGTGGGCTCCTCAGGAATGGGTAGGACTTGAATTCCAGTAGGTAAGACTGGGTTGGTGGGCTTGGCAGATGCGACGGCACGTCCCTCAATGATGTCAATAATGCACTGAGAGGGTTTGCGTTTGCGTTTCGTCACAGGCTCAGGAGGTTGATCAGGTGCAGGAGGCGGAACAGGAGCGGGTTGGGCAGGAGGTGGAATGGGGTCAGTTGAGACAATCTCGAACTCTATATTCTCCCCCTCGAGACGATTGACTGACAATGAGGTTTTATTAAAATAGATGTTCCTCTCAATCGTGAGGGATTTGGTGTCCAGCCAATAAATGTGGCAACCAGCACTGGCTTCGTCAACACCTACCCAATGGCCTTCGCGAACGCAGCTGCCCAATTTATCACTCTTTTCCAGCCTAACCCAACACTTATCACCCCATTCACATACAGCGCTTAAGTCAGGCTTCTTCCCGGTGAGGGCTTCAAAAGGTGACATGCCTTCAATGGTGCGGGTGAGTGTGCGGTTGCGCAACCAAACAGCATGTCTGGCTGCTTCAGCCCACAGGTGATGAGGGAGACCGCTTGCATGGAGCATGGCACGAACACGTTCAATAATGGTGCGGTTGAAGCATTTGGCAACACCGTTATGGTTTGGTGTGTCGTGCACAGTGAGTTTCTGTTTGGTGCCAGCAGCTTTGAGATGGACTGTGAATTATTTCCCCAGGTACTCCCCTCTGCGATCTGAATGCAGGATAATGACAGCGGAGTTATGCTGCATCCGTAGGTAAGCCTCAAATTCCTTGTACACAGGAAAGGTGTCGTCCTTTCTCCGGAGGAAGTAGACATGTGTATAGTGTGTTTTGTCATCAATAAAGCTGACATAGTACCTTCTCCCCCACAGGGTTGCAACAGGTGCCGGTCCCCACAAATCACTATGCACTTCACCGCCTACAGCAGAGGTGCGCTCTCTATGCTGGGCTTTTGAGACGGGTGTAAGGAATCTATAATTCCTTGTTACTTTCATTAATCTCCTTATCCTCTTATTATTTCATTCTTTTATTATCTTATTATCATTATTTACCATGGACATGTGTGCCACAATATATACACATACAAACAACTGTATAGTACGCCATCCGTGTCGCACGATAAAAAACACTTAACTACTACAACCCTTATAAACAGCACATACATTCATTACCCAAATACATTGATTTGGATCTGTGAATAGTGCACAGTGAGTACAAAGTATTTAACTATCTCATTCCCACTTGTACTAGGGCTTTAACTAGCCCTACACAAGTTTATAACGGGCTTGCATTTCACTTTAGCATACACACAGGATTCACAGAAGGTAGGCTGCCCCAATGAATTGTCGAGCCTAACTCCGGTAACAAATCCCTTAGATACGAGCCGGCGAGCGATTTCAGGGGAAATGTGTCCCATATGGCGGTGGAGTTGATCGATGGTGATGGATTCCACGGCGTTGGCGGTGTCATGCCCATGCTCGATGTGATAGAGTCCAGAAGTGGACTTGGTGATTTTCCCAACGACATGTCCGTCCGGTGCGCGGATGACACATTTGCCATCGCCAAAAGTGGTGACAAAGCCTAGGTCGTCGAGTCGCCCTATGGAGACAAGGGTATATCTGACCTCAGGGGAATACAGAACTTCAGTGAGTTCTAGTTTTCCGCTTCCAGCGCCATCAGGGAGGTCAATGGTTAGCTCCCTGGTGCCCACAGCACTAAATTGCTGCTTGTTTGCAGCGTGGAAAGATTTCGGCGGGATCTTTCAGAAAGAAGTGAAGTCCTCACGGTACGGGGAGATATGACGAGTACAGCCAGAGTCAATGAGATCGGTCTTGGCTGCCGAAGCATGCTGCAGGTTGCTAACATTAGCAGTGATTTCCTGCGCCTCGCGCTGGGTGTCATTGAAGAGCACAACAGAGTCCCAATCTGCGTATTCTTCACCCAGATCAGGTAGGTCGTCATTCCCGCAATCCGAGAATAGGTTGACGCCATCTGTATCATCGCCCATGGAGTCCGACTCACTGACTGTGGAGTCAGACATGGATACAAGATCTGGCAGGCTATCGTTGGATTCCAACTCAACACCGAAGGCTCCCCCTTCCTCCCAATCGGACTGGGGGTCAGAGCTGACTGTGTTTGCCGAATGCTTCGGTTTGGAGTCGCTTGGCTTACCATCCTTAGATTTCAATGGCTTAGGACAATTGGGTTTAATATGGCCCTCCTCCCCGCAATTCCAGCAAGTGGGCGGTTTTTGTTTACCAAGTACAGTCTTCCCCCCTTTTCTGTGCCTGCCCGAGTCAACAGCTAATGCTTCATCAGACTCGTCTCTAGGCTTCGATCCACCCGCACGACATGTGTGCTGCGTCTTCTGACACTCATACTCTTCACAGATAAGTGTGATGAGAGTGTCCAGATCGATGGTCTTCGTGGTGGCGAAAAGCTTCGCGGCGGCAAGTTGATTGGACGCGAAATTGGAGAGAAATGTGGGGAGGGACGATATGATTGTCGAACGGTAATCTTTTGCATCAATGTCAACACCTACTGATGACAGTTCTTCCCTTTTAGATCGAAGATCCTCCAGGAATTGACGGATATTTCCCTTTTCGGGGCACTTGGACTCCAAGAAAACAGTGTGCAATTCTGTCTGAGCATACATGCTCTTGTCCGTAAACTCTTTACTGATGACCTCCCATGCTCCTTTCACAGACTTCTGATGGCGGATTTTCATAGCCGTCGAGTCGGGGATCTTCTGTAAAAGAAGGTTCTTCGTGGCAGCCTCGTCTTTCAGCCAGATGGCCTCAGCAGTGGTCTCGCTAGCCGTTGGTGGCGTAGACGTGGTGGGGCAGGTGTCAGACCCATCGAAGTGACCCCACTTGCCTTTTGCCTGGATTGCAGCTGTGAAACGTAAGTCGAAGATGGCCCAGTTAAGGCCGGTGGGAGAGAGTTTCGGGACATCAGAGGGAAGGGAGTCGGTCAGGGCGGTAATGGTTGACGGTGCGGACGACATCAGTAAGATTTTAAAGCTCGATATTTAAGTTATGCTCAGGGCTTATAACCTGTAGAAGTGAGTCAAGACTTGCAGCGTTGCTGGCTTTGTATTTGCATCAGATAATTCTAATATTGTAGTTGGAATTCTTACAGTGGAAAAAATTACCATGCACCTATACCCACCATACCCATTGGTGGGTATGGGTTTCTTTGTGATAAGAATTTTGGGACCCGTACCCATACCTGGCAGTAGCTGTAGTCAGAACCCACACAGGTTTCAATATCCATGCAGATTGCCAGATTCAAGAGCCCCAAAAAGGATATGTAATTTTGCTGATGCTGGGAAGCACAAATTTGATAATTTTGTATCTATGACTTAGAACAGCTTGTAGGGGAATAGCTGCTTAATCCAAGACTTGTCAGGAAAAAATTAGATGTTTTCATTAGGGGAACAATCCAAAGCTTATTATATAATGACTATTATAAGGGCCAGTGTGGCTTCGCAACCTTGAAAGTGGCGCCAGCTAATATGTACACCTCTGAGTCAACCATCATGAAGTTAGGGTTTGCCAAAAGCCAGCAGTTATTCCCTGTTAGATAGCTTTACCCACAGATAACAACAAAGTGACCCCATTTGTCCCCAAGGAGGCAGCAGGTTCTGTCACTGCAACATTGGGTCAATGGGTGGTGATAATCGGTCCAGATATCTGTGGCACACAGGAACTCATAGTAGTGTTCCCAAAGTTCAGGTTTGAAACCCAAACTGAACTTTGGGAACACTAACTCATAGAGAACTATAGTCATGTAGTTGACTCTGGCTACTCCAGGCTGGCCTTGCCTTGGTGCACATGTGCTTATCTGGAGTCAGGGCGACACCAAATACAATTAAGTACTGGCCTTCCTATGAAGATACAAGACTAGAGAGTGATGCGAAATGGTTAGAGGTGAAGATGGAGAGAGGGGAGGTCGCCAGAATGCTATGACTTAGATGCCACGAAGATTATTGGTGGTAATCCTGAGATAACAGACTTTCCAGTCTGTTACTTGTTTATTTCAATATATATACTAAATGGTACAAGTGGCTGTGTATTACTACATTGGGACGTAAATAGGACGCGCTAGACCTGCAGGCAATCGTCAGGCAATAATGTGCATAGCACAAGAGAGAAAGGAAATGTGAAGAAAGGAATATACTAAATAAAGGTGATCATCGGGCATGAGGCTGGTGCATGTTTGTGGACCGGGATAGCGGGATAGCCTTGCGATCAAAAGGCCATGGACCAAAATAATGATTGGCGGCTGTCAGGTTTATCTGGTGATCGATTGATAGAAATGTGATCGATCGTTTGTGGGTCCAGAATCCGGAAGCGAGTTGGGAATGGTGTGCCTTGTCATTATTAGTCCAAATGGGGATTAGAACAAAACCCGATTGGTTGCGGATGGAAATAGATTGGTGGAGTTCCCATGTGGCAGGCTGAGTCTGGAGCGGAATGCAGTTGTTGTGCCTTGTGATCAAAGAAGATATAATAAAAGAATTGGTGGGAATGTCCATGTTGCAATTGTTTAAAGGTTGTGTAAATGTCCGAAATAGGACGAAAGAATGTTCGGAAAAGGAAACTAGATAGGGGTAAAAGTCACATCATGACATATGGCAAATGGGGATATTTCAATGAGATATCATCATGTAGATCTTATCGGGAGGCTGAGGTGATTCCTACTGGAAGCAAAAAGTGAGCAAATGCAGTGAGAGAAGAACATGCTCACTATTTATCATATTTTTACCATGTATTTATAGCATCTTATTGTATTGATGACCATTGATATTGCCCATCACAACCTCCATTAGAAAAATAAGAATACTTACTAATATCTCTGTCAGAAACATAAGAATTTTCTGAAAAGATTCCTCCATCAAGATAACAATTTGTAGTACAGTGAATCCCCTGCAAGCCTGGTTGTCAGGGAACACCCCCTGTTGTGATGATTCCCTTCTGTGACTCATGACATTCTGTTGTGATCCCCTCCTTTGTCCTCCAATTCTATTGTCATCTCATTCACTATATAGAGTCTCACCTGATGAGGAGATCCTTAGGCTTTTCTCTTTGGATCTCCCTCATCAGGTAAGATACCCTTTCTATATAGTTACTTATATATATATCTTTGGATCTTCCTCATCAGCGCCTCTCGAAAGTGTTGCAACTATCTTCATTGAGTCACATGCCTCTTTTGCAAGTCACAGTGAGGTTCGCCCTCACACTGGTGACAAATAAGGATTTTCTGAAATAATTTACCTATCCAGATAAGAACTTGTAACACACAGTGATTCTCCTACAAGCCTGGTGAACAATGAGAATTTCTGAAATAATTTCCCTGTCCAGATAAGAACTTGTAATGTGCAGCAATTCTCCTGCAAGCCTGGTAAAAAATGAGGATTTTCTAAAATAATTTCCCTGTCAAGATAACAACTTGTAATGTATGACAAATTCCCTGCAAGCCTGATACACAGTGTAAATGTTCTGAAATAATTTCTGTCTCATTTTAATAACTGATAATCAAAGGTCAAACGCTTGAAAGCCTGATACAATATGGTAATGTTCTACAATAATTAATACAGATTGCAATTGCAGCTCAGAAAGTAAAATACTGATTATACAATTGTAAGGCCAGTTATGGCATTATATGTCAGGGCAACTATATAACTACAACTAAAAAGTAATAGCAGAGTGGCCAGGCAAGAATATCGAGAGTGAAAGTATAAGGGAAGGTTCAGTGGAGGCGGAAAGGATAGGGGTTGAGCTTTTGAGTCTGGTTTGTTCTCACTCTGCGAAGGAGCCACAATGACATTTGACAGGTAATCCCAAGAGATTTGAGCTGGGGACTTCAGTTGAATTCTCTGGTTCTTTTATAGGTTTCAGTTATTAAATACATGTGGTTATGAAACTACTATGCTAGGGGTAAAAGGCTGTGCATCACAGCAAAAGGCTATGCATTACAGCAAAAGGCTGTACACTTACTACTCAGTCATGTGACTATCATGGGGTCTGTTTGTTTGTGCTTGTGTTGGTCATAGATAAGATGATTAGGTAGATTAGATAAGATTTTGGAAAATGTTTATTTGGACGATTTCATGACATTATAGATGGTTAGCAGTCTGCTGACCAATTGTCAACTCTGCCTGGGAATACCAGGCTTCCCCCGATTTCCTGATGTTTATCCTGTGCGTACACACAGATTTTGTCAGAAATTTCTAAAATTAGTTACAAGACATTGTAATGGGTTGTGTGTCAGGGCGACACCAAATACAACTAAGTACTGGCCTTCCCTTAAAGATACAAGACTAGAAAAT
>QLPF01018933.1:0-13910 GCA_003314045.1 Hygrophorus pudorinus | reverse complement strand
GATTGGTGGTGGATCACGTGGGGGCCGAAGTCGAAGTCGAACGCCCTGTGCTCTGTTGAAGAGCGTGGGGGTGTGGTAGGTGGTGGATGGGTGTGGGGCCGAAGTTGAAATTGAACACCCCGCGCTCTCTTGAAGAGTGTGGGGTCGGTTCTGGTGGTGGTGGTGGGTGCCGCATCAGACGCGTTGTCTTGCGTTTAACCACGAAATGTGCCTATATATATATATAGTACATTAAATAAATATGTAAATAAATGTTTGCTTACTTTGTTTGCCCGTGGTTACCGCTTTCTCAAGTGGTTGGTGGAGTCTTGAGGTGGGTGGCTGAGTTCGAATTCGGTGGCTGAGGCCAAGTGTGCACGAAAACAAACGCACCCGTGGGCTGAACAAATTGCAAAAGTCAGTCTACAGCCTGAAAAATCATCTACTAATAATTATAACTAGTATACTATGTAATATAATTAAAATACTAGTATACATATATATACACCGGCTTAGCTGGCGGCTCACGGCTTGGATTTTTGACAGCCATAGCCGTGAGCTGGTCCGCAGCCTTAGCTGAGCTGGTGACCGGCTGGCTAGAAATCGGCCCGGCTTGCGGCTGGCAGCCGGCCTGGGGCCGCAGCTGCAGCAACACTAGCTATATGCTGTTGATTAGACCGGTTAGGTCCTTTACTAAGTGGTACTGAACCATTAGCTGTCCTGTTGACGAAGGACTGATTACTTGGCTTCTTTGTATATCCATTGGATTTATATGACAGCTTCTGAGGCTGATATTTAGTTACAGCAGCCGTAAGGTTACTACTATTTGTCGAGGGTTTACTCATAGTGTTTGAGCTTGCACTTGATTTTCCTTGGCTTGCATAGGACCGAGCTTCCTCTACTTGCTGTGCAACCCTTAGCAGGTCATCCATAGTAGATTGTTCAGTGGTATAACCGTTTTCTAATATCCGGTTGGATATGTGGTCATTGAGACCAACCAGGAATCGCCTTCTAATGCAATATTTATCTGGTAATTCTACCATTCGTTGGGCAAACGCCCGTAAAGAATTGTAGACAGTTGACTTATTTTGTATTAATGCATTGAATTTGTCTGCTGCATCCTGGCTAGAGGATTGATGAACGAAACGTTCTTTTAACGCTCGTTCTATGTTGTCAAACATCCATATGTCAGCATTGACATTATTTGTATCAATGGTTTGTTCAAACCATTCTATTGCTGCACCCGTGAGGGTAGTACCAAGTAGGTTTACCCTCAATTGGTTGGTATCTGCAGTTAGCAGTTGGTATATTTTGAAGTGCCTTAGTAGGGCCGCAAGATATTTTTCAAACTCTGCTTGAGTTGTTTCACCCTTATAAGAAGGTAATGATAGTTTCAAACCTATTTTGCTCACTTGTACTGAGCAAGGAGTTTCATTATATGCAGCATTGTATGCTGCATGTATCATAGTGATTACTCGCTCTGATGTCGCGTTAATGACAGATGTGATTGGTTTAGCACCACGGTTGAGCCCGTGTGTGCTTATACCAGCAGTGGTATCTAACCTATTGGTGTCAAAGGTCACCAATGACTTATGAGGTCCTTGACTTCGTGGAAACTCTGCATTAGAGTTGGTTTGCAATACCCTATTAGGGGGAATATAAGCAATGTTTGCGCTCATGGACGCGGGTATGTTGTGTCTGGTTATTAACTTAGACGGTTGAAGTATCAACAGTTTCTGCTGTGAGACTTTTCGCCTATGGGTGGTAGTTTCAGCTGTATGCTGTTTATTGGCCATTGCCTTTTCGTCATAGATGGCTTGTCGAGCCATCTCGTCTATCCGATTATTGTAATTGTCAACAGATTCTTTCTCTTGTTGACGGGTTTGCTGGTCTAATCAACCAGTCATTATTGATTCTCGCTTTGCAAATATTTCACATTCTATGTGTAAAGCTGAAATAGCTTCATGTTGTAGTTTGTTCGTATTGGCTACTGGCCTATATGATATTCCATTGCTGGAATTGATTTCGGGCTGATTAGCAGCCGTAGTGTTTATTTCCTGCAGACTAGCAGGCCGCAATGCATAGGAGGCATGTGTGGATTCCCCTGTAGTGAGCGGGCTTATGTATGTATCAACTGGCACTACAGTGGCTACAGCTTGTTTAGCTGGTGATGCTGGTTGTCAGCTGGAGTTCCGATGCCCTTTCAAGGCATATTTATCATTATGATCAGATCTTATCTGATGTATCTCAGTCAGATAACTGTTGTAATGAGCCTCCATACGGTCATCTATAGCTTCTAGCTCGTTTAGACATGCTTGTAGCGTGGATTTCTCTTTCTTTCTTGCAGCTCGACGCTGTTCTATGTCCGTGTGGACTCTCGATTCTAGGTGGTCGAGCCATATACTTGTTCGGGTTTTACCTAGGATGTCTTTCGGGTCTATTCGATCTTCAGTCTGATTGACAACCATGCTGGTTGTTGATCCACCACCTATTGAAGGTGTTTTTCTACACGTGGGCGAGTTATATGCCAATGGTATAGTGGGCGCTCTCGTGTTCTCAGAGTTTCGTGACCGGGGAGCTGGCGTTCATCTATCCACTAGGGATTCCCAGTGGTTTGTAGGATAGTCATTACTGACATCATCATATTCTGCCGCATCACTGTGGGTAATAGGGCTGTTAGCCCTGTGAGCCGATTCCGAGACTTGCGAGGCTTTATAAGCAGAGTCTCGCTGGAGGGGGGTACATTCGATAACGGGGTGGTTTACATCCCGTAATTGGGATGGACTTCCCTGTTGGGAGGATCTATGGGACCGGATAGACATCCGGGTTGTCGATTTCACTTATCGACGGGATTCGTCTATGAACACACTAGATCGTGTGCATTCTGAATCGTATTACTACGATGTGTGTTGCGATTGCGATTGCGTGCTGATATGAACTAACATTCAATTTCATAGTGTACGGCAAGAGCTATACTCAAGCTGTTTGGGTTTTTTTTCGTGTCTGTTCGATGAGGCCCTTTAGGGTGCCTAATAGGACTTTTTATAGTCAAGGTATCTAACTGCGAGCGGCTTATGACTATGTAGTATAACCAATGTATCTAACCTCGTTAAAGGCTTATGGCTATTACAGTCAATTCAGAACCGTTTTAAGGGTTGTTTGGCTGTGAAAAAAAGTATAAACTTGTGTAGGGCTAGTTAAAGCCCTAGTACAAGTGGGAATGAGATAGTTAAATACTGTGTACTCACTGTGCACTATTCACAGATCCAAATTAATATATTTGGGTAATGAATGTATGTGCTGTTTATGAGGGTTGTAGTAGTTAAGTATATGGTTTTTGTGCGACGCGGACGGCGTACTATACAGTTGTTTGTATGTGTGTATATTGTGGCACACGTGTCCGCGGTAAATAATGATAACAAAATAATAAAATAATGAAATAATAAGAGGATGAGGAGATTAAATGAACGTAACAAGGAATCATAGATTCCTTACAATCTGTTTGAGGATGAAATTACTACTCCTGAAGATGACAATCTCCCTGGGTTACTCACCTGTTCCTCCTCCGACGACGATCTGGATAATCCACCTGATCTTACTGAACTGTCCGATTTAGATTTAGATTCCAAAAGCAGCGACGACAAAAACTCACCATCCGAGTGGATTCGCAACACTGCTAGAGGGCTCCTTGTCGAGGATAACGACGGCGAAGCCTACACGCATTATGAGGCTGCTATGCTCGCGCATAACTATGGACACAGCACTACTCTGCAAACCGAGCTGTATGACTCGGGTGCTTCGTGGCACATGTCCCCCTACCGTGACCGCTTCATAAACTTCGTATCTATTGTCCCAAAGGCCATTACTGCAGCAAACCAACTTGCTTTTGATGTGAGTGGCCGCAGAGACATGGAAATTGAGGTACCACTCGGAAACGGCAAGTTGTCGAAAGTCCTCTTAAAGGACGTACTATATGCACAGGACATGGGTGTGACCCTAGCCTCCATTAGCCGCATCATGGCCGCAGGTCATAAAGCCATATTCGACAGACCTTCACTAAAGATCTGCAATAGCTCGAAGAAGCTGTTGGGAGAGGTTCCTGTTAGTAGGGGGCTGTACTGTGTTGAGCACAGTGAAAGCGCTCACAGCGCCACTGAGACTGTCACGATGGACGATCTACACCGCCGAATGGGCCACATCGCGCCAGATGCTGCAAAGATGCTGGTAAAGAAGGGTATTGTTGAGGGGATCAATCTCGACAAGTCCCAGAACTCACATACCTGTGATTCTTGCAAATTTGCAAAGACCAACCGCAAGGCAATCAAACACGAGCGTGTAACTGAGTGGACCAAGTCTTTTGGTGACGAGGTTCATTCTGATCTGTGGGGACCCGCCCCTGTAAAAACTAAAGGGGGAGCAGAGTACTATGTCAGTTTTACTGACAACTATACCCGCTACACTACTGTGCACCTTCAGCGGACCAAAGATGAGACTTTTGGGTCCTACCAGAAGTATCGGGCATGGGCGAGGACTCAGCAGAATACTGCTGAGATAAAGGTTCTCCGCTCTGACAGAGGTGGGGAATACCTAAGCAGAGAGTTCACTGACTACCTTGATAAAAAAGGGACCACTCGCAAACTTACCGTCCATGACACGCCCGAGTACAATGGCATTGCAGAACGCCTAAACTGCATGCTACTCGAAAAGGTCCGGGCCATGCTCCATGCCAGCGGATTGCCGAAAAATCTCTGGGGGGAGGCTGTAATGCATGCTGTGTACCTAAAGAACTGCACGTCAACCCGCGCACTCGAAGATAAAACACCTTACGAGATGCTTACTGGTAATAAACCAAACATTGCTAACCTTCACAAGTTTGGCACCAAGGTCTGGGTGCACGATACTTCAGGTAGCAAGCTTGACAGCTGCTCTCAGATTGGCCATTGGGTGGGATTCGACGTGGTTAGTAACGGACACAGGATCTACTGGCCGGATAAACAAACCGTAGGCGTCGAGTACAGCGTCAAATTTGACGATGATTGGGTAATGGTCCCCCGAACCCTCATACTTGAGGGGGAGCCTGTAAGTAGCAAGCTTGAAGGTTCAGCACCTCACACTTGCCCCAATCACCCCAATTCCCAACCCGAAACCTCTTACACCAGCCCTACCAGCTCAAGATCACCTCGGAGCAGATTTCGAACCTGCTCTGGTACTACCCACACCTTGTTCCCAACACATCCGGAAGGAATCTGACTATGTCAAACGCCTTCGTGATGGTGAAGGCACCACCGGCACATGAAAGACTATGATACCTAAGGGACTTCAGTTAGTGAAGGAAACAGGGGGAGTAGAGAGGAGAGAGGGAGGTGATGAAGCTGTGGGTGAAAGGGGAGAAAAGGGGGACCGGGAGGAAATGGCTGCATCCGTTGATGAATGGGAGATAGTCGAAGAAGACTGGGAAGGGGCTATGTCAGTGGTGATGGCCGAAGCAGAAGCAATAGAACCTACCTTTGAAGAGGCAAAATGCCGGACCGATTGGCCCAAATGGCAGGCAGCGATCCAGGTTGAACTATCAACCCTGGAGACAGCAGGTACCTGGAATGTCGTCAAGCGCCCTGTGAACACAAATGTAGTGGATAGTAAGTGGGTTTTTTGTATCAAGAAAAACTCAGCTGGGGAAATAGAGAAATACAAGACGTGTCTTGTTGTGTGCGGTTTCACTCAGATTCACAGTATCGACTACTATGAAACCTTCGCTCCTGTCGCAAAGCTCGCGTCCGTTCGCACAATCCTGGCCATTGCAGCCCGGAACAACTGGGAGATCGATGTGTTCGACTTTCATGGTGCTTACTTGAATGGCGAGCTGGCTGAGGGAGAAGACATGTTCATGGAACAGCCTCCAGAATATAAAACTGTTGATTGCGGCACTTTCGTATTAAAGCTGAAAAAGACATTATATGGATTAAAGCAAGGAGGACAAAAATGGTATGACACCTTGTGCCGGACTCTCGCAGAACTCGGAATGAGAAGGGCTGAAGCTGATTTCGGTGTGTTCTATGCACATACCAGAGGGGATATTATCCTGCTTGCAATTCATGTTGACGATTGTGTGCTAACCCGCAATAATATTGCAACACTCATCGAGTTCAAGCAGAAAGTCGGCACCATCTATAAACTGACTGACCTAGGGCCTATTAGTTGGCTCCTCGGCATCAAAGTCACCTGCGATCGTGAATCACGTACCCTCAGCTTATCCCAGACCTCCTATATCGAATCCATTGTATGCCGCTTCAATTTCGACAATCTGAAGCCGATCTTGACTCCTCTCGACCCTACAATGCAATTCACGAAGAGTCAGTGCCCCCAGACTATAACTGATATTGCGCGCATGAAGAACATACCTTATCGCGAAGGTGTGGGTTCACTCATGTATGCCTCTGTCGGCACATGCACGGATATCACATTCGCTGTGTCTACTCTAGCCCAGTTCTCGGAGAACCCTGGCCAAGTCCATTGGGACGCAGTCAAACGAGTTTTTTGTTACCTGAATGGAACAAAAGAGTTAGCACTGACTTATGGGGGAGAAGGAAAAGAACGTGGCCTGCAAGGTTTTTCAGATGTGGATGGCGCCTCCCAGGAGCACTGTCGCGCAATCACAGGCTTCGTGTTCCTTATCGACGGAGGCGCGGTATCGTGGAGCTCTAAGAAACAAGAGTTGGTCACCTTATCAACAACGGAAGCGGAATATGTCGCGTCCAGCCAAGTGTCACGTGAGGCCAGGTGGCTGCACAGATTTGTCAGAGAGGTCTTCCGCCTGCTCACGGAACCCACTCCACTCTATTGCGACAATCAATCCGCCATTGCTTTAGCTCAGAATGATAACTACCACACGCACACCAAGCACATTGACATCTGATACCATTTCATTCGCTATGTAATCGAGCAAGGTCATATTAAACTTATCTACTGCCCTACTGACAAAATGACCGCGGACACCCTCACCAAAGCCCTGCCCAGCATCAAGGCCAAGCACTTCGCATCTGCACTCAGACTCTCGTTTTGAAGGGGGAGTGTTGGATCCGAGTCAAAACAAGGCACATAGTTACTCTTTATTGTTCTCTTTTGTATGTACCACCATCTATCCAGCGACCGAGGTCGCCCGCTTATGTTCCGTCCCTTTTGTATTCGCGCAGATCTCATCTGCGCACCTGCCTTTATATTCCGTTAGTGTAAACTGTACACCTCAGCCACTGATACACGTACTGAGGTGAGTATCTCTATTTACTGTAATTGTATTACATCTGACAACTTTGTAGAGTATCTTAAACTAATAGGTAGCTACTACAAAATACAGTTGCTGATATGCGTACTGAGAGTATCTTAAACTAATAATAACCTTGTCATGACATGACTTTTACCCCTATCTAGTTTCCTTTTTCAAACATTCTTTCATCCTATTTCGGACATTCACACAGCCTATAAACAATTGCCACATGGACATTCTTTAATTATCTCTTCTTTGATCACAAGGCACAACAACAGTGTTCTGCTCTGCCACATGGTTGCTCCACCGATCTATTTCCATCCACCACCAATCAGATTTCGTCCTAATCTCCATTAATGAGCACAAGGCACACCATTGCTAAACATGCTTCCGGATTCTGGACCCACAAACGATCGATCAGACTTCTATTGATTGATTACCAGATAAACTCGACAGCTGCCAATCATTGTTTCAGTCCATAGCCTTGCCCATAGCCTTTCAATCGTAAGGCTATCCCGCTATCTTGGTTCATAAACATGCACCGACCTCATGCCTGATGATCACCCTTTTATAGTATATCTCTTTCTTCACATATCCTTTCTTTCTCATGCTGTGCACATTATCACCTGACCATTGCCTGTAAGCACAATGTGTCCGATTCACATCCAAATGTAGTAGTACACAGCCACTGTACCATTTAGTGTTAGTGTTGGGGAAGTTTGGTTCCAAACTGTTTCAAACTCGGTTTAAACTGAAACCAAACTGCGCAGTTTGGTTTAGGTTTGGGAAAATCTGGAAAAAACCAAATGGTTTGGTTTCTGGTTTGGCCATTTTGAAAATTCCCAAACCATCTCAAACTCAGTTTAAACCAAACCAAACGGCCAAAAAAATATTCTTCTTGAAAGATCTAACTAGCCTCTAATATGACAAAAATAACACAATACACTAACAACAAGACTTCAAACTTGTTTCAAACTTGGTTTTTAGACTGTTGTCACACTATTTAAGACATCCCAAGACAAGCAGACTTCCAAACTCCAAGTTTAATGTGATCGCAAACCACTTTAAACAGTTTGGTTTGGTTTAAAATTCAGTTGTCTACCAGATATCCAAGTATACTTCAAAACTCCAAGTTCAACACAACCCCAAACTGCATTAAACAGTTTGGTTTGGTTTAAACTTGGTCTAAACTGAGTGTAAACCAAACCAAACCATTTAATTGTTAAGATTTCTTAAGTGGTTTTAAATGGTTTAAACTGAGTTTAAACCGAACCAAACTGATTCAAACGGTTGGGGATCAGTTTGGTTTAGGTTTGGAAAATTTTGGCTGAAACCGAACCATTCAGTTTGCAGTTTGGCCAAAATGGGCTTAAACTGAACCAAACCAAACTTCCCCAACACTATTTAGTGTATATATTGCAATAAACGAGTAACAGACTCTCCAGTCTGTTATCTCAGGATTACCACCATATCTATGGGGCTTCCTTCTAAGATGGCTTTCTGGCAACCTCTCTCCTCTCTCTTCCCTCTTATCCTTCTCCTCTAACCTTTCACTTCATCTTCTGGTCTTGTATCTTTACAGGATAACCGGTACTTTATTGTATTTGGTGTCGCCCTGACATCCAGCTCGCATTGAGAAACAGTGCCCTGAGCCTATCAAAAAATATGGCAAATGGCCTAAATGCAGTGTCAAGCCTATGATGGCAAAATACATATGTGCTGCTGTATCAGCTGGAAAGCTGAATGCACTCTCTGCCTGCCAAGGCAATAAACCCATCGAGGAGATACTTGATAACGCTTACATGATATATGCTGAAGAAGGCGATTAGGACTCGGCCAACGAGAACTTGCCAGAGCCTTGTGCTGAGCATCATACTTCCTCTTAAAGGGGGGAAGAGTGTAAGGAATTGAAGATTCCTTGTTTGCTTTCTTTAAATTTTCATTTATCTTTTCTTTTACCTTTTCTCTATATTCCTTCACTTCACGCATCAGGATTACTCATATGCAATTACTACTATCCAATGCTTACTCATTCTTTCCTATGTCATTCCGACGGTTTACACATATGCACTTACATCATACCAATGGACTTAGTCATAGTGCACAGACCAGGGCTTATGTGTCCCCATTCCATAGCATTCTGTAGTATTCTATTGTATTAGTCATACACCTTATAAAAGCACCAGAGTTCAACTGGAAACCCCAGCTCAAATCTCTTGTGATTACCGCTAAAGCGCATACCCTTCAGTCTTCAGAACTCACTACCACTCTCTCCTCTCGCCTTATACCTCATCCTTGGTTCTTACGAACTACATCTCATAACACTTTCACCACTCTTACTATTTGTAGGGACACCTTATAGTGTTGCCCTAACAGCTGGCTAATTTCACAAATTTTCATCAGCCATAGCTGACAGCTGGCACCAGCCAGCTTCAGTTGATTCAAGTCAACTCCAAGCTAACAGTCAACTAAGTTGGCTGAAATTCAGCTAAGCCAGCAATAAGCTGATTCAAAGCACCTTAATGTAAGTTGGAAAGGTATATATTCAAACAGTATCTTCACCTTCTACATCTCCTAGTACTTCCATTAACCTATCAAACAACTCATTGGAATCTTCACCAAGATACTCTGCCAACATATCACCATCTGAGCAGTCATGTTCAACTCCCTTTATAACTGTATATATTCGATGTAAATAGTGTTTAGTACAATATTAAATAGTAATAAATAAGTTACTTAGCTTGGTTGGCCTACAATTACCACTGTCTCAAGCAGGTGGTGGTGTCTTGAGGTGAGTGGCTGAGTTCAAACTCAGTGGCTGAGGCTGAGTGTGTGCAAAAATTACACACCTGTGGCTTCAACAAAATACAAAAATCAGTTAGCAGCCACAAAAATTGGCTACTAATGAGTATTATAACTACAATACTATCTACCTGTATGTACCAGCTTAGCTGCCAGCTACCAGCTGCCCAAATGAGGGCAGCCATAGCTGCAGCTGGTTCCCAGCCTTAGCCAGCTGGTGGCAGCCTCAGCTGGACCAACACTATTGACAGGATTTGTCTTTGAACGCACTAGACTGTGCACATTCCGAATCATACTATTATGATATGCTCTATGATTAACTATCGCAAGCTTATGCAAACTCAACATTTGGTATCTGTAATATATGGCAAGAGTAGCACTCAAGCCGTTTGGGCTTTTTTTTTTGTGTATGTTTGATAAAATCCCTTTAGGGTGTTATTTTGTAGTCTAGGTTCTAACTGGGATATGGCTTAAGACTACATAGGGCAATCAATGTATCTAACCTTGTAGGAGGCTTATAATTGAGCACAGTCAATGTCAAAACCTTTTTAAGAGGTTGTTTGGCTGTGAAAAAAAGTATAAAGTTGTATAGGGCTTCTTAAGGCTCTATAACAAGTGGAAATGATATAGATAGAACTCTTAACTCACGTTGCACTTATCACAGGTCCAAATCTAGTGTATTTGAATATGATAGTATGTGCTGTTTATGAGGTTGTAGTAGTTGTATATATGATAAAGAGTGTGCAACACAGACAGTGTAATATGGCTTGTTTGTACATGTGTACATTGTGGCACATGTCCACAGTAAATAAAGATAATAAAGATAAAAGAAAGTGAAACAAGGAATCTTTGATTCCTTACAGTCAACCTTTTGTTAGGGCGACGCTAATAGTGTCCCTACAAATAGTAAGAGTTGTGTAGTTGTGTAAGAGTTGGTTCGTAAGAACCGAGGATGATGTATAAGGTGAGAGGTGAGAGTGGTGTTGAGTTCTGAAGACTGAAGGGTATGCGCTTTAGCGGTAATCCCAAGAGATTCGAGCTAGGGTTTCCAGTCGAACTCTGGTGCTTTTATAGGTTTGTATGACTAATACAAAGAATAGTATGGAATGTTATAGAAGGGGGACGCGTAAGCCCTGGTCCGTGCATCCCGTTGGGATGATGTAACTATGTATGAGTAAACCGTCGGAATGATGAGTAAACCGTCGGGATGACATATGAAACAATGAGTAAGCATCGGATGATAGTAAGCGTATATGAGTAATCCGAATGCGTGTAATGGAGGAATATGGATGAAAAGTAAAGGAAAAGGTAAATGAATTGACGTATCATGACACCTTTCCTGTTGCCCTGACCGACTCAGATCTGATTCATTGTAGTCGAAATACAGAAGGACCAAAACAGCCAACAACAGCAACAAGCTACCAGGGCCAAGCAACATCAAGAGAAAGAACATTGCAAAGTACAGAAGGCTGCTGAATGTGAAGCTTACCAGAACTGTGAAAATACAGGTGATCAGATCTGTCACTTATTGGACTTTTCAACTAACCATATCTATTTTACTAGGGTGCTCAAACATAGTACAACTGCCTCTAACCATACCATCAGGTCGTGACCCTGCTGTAAGTCCTACCCCCCACATTTTTACATGTGTTTGTTTTATATTTGTTACATTAGTTTGTGTTGCAAATGGTCACAACACCTATGCCTGTTAAACATGTGGTTCTGGAACCATGCAAGAGCACCATACCCCTAGTTCCCAGGAGCCAGCCTGAGCTGCAACACCAGAGCATAGTCCCTTGTATGCTCCAAAGCAACCTGCCATGTAGGAGTGTTGTACCTCCAGCCCAGGTTCTGTGGAACAACATGTGGCACACCACTCCGGCACCTTCAGCTCAGGTGCTACAAAAGGAAATGATGGTTATAAATACAAAAAGTGAGTTGATTGATGTCCTTACTTGATAGTTGTTATTTGACTCAGACCAGCTATTACAAATGTTGAAAACCAACACTGCTCTCTGAGCCCCACAGACTACGAGCTATTTGATGACACGATCAAACATCTGTCCACCAACTTTAACATGAATGGAGATCCTGACATTCTACTGCCTGAGGATATCACAACACCCAACTTTGATGACAACAGGGTTCCTAGCAACAATGATGACTTTTTGTCATCTCCTGTTGTGGGAGAGAAACATTGTTGTGAGGGATCTGGCACTGACAATGAAGATGAACTCTTTCACAAAGCTGTAAAGATTCAGCCAAGCAATGGCCAACCAAAGGCTGCCAATTATGAGCTGTCTGTGTGCACCATTCTCAGGATCATGGGGGCACTGTTTGTCCAATGAGGGCCCTATGCCT
Organism: Hygrophorus pudorinus; assembly: GCA_003314045.1. Taxonomy (NCBI): domain Eukaryota; kingdom Fungi; phylum Basidiomycota; class Agaricomycetes; order Agaricales; family Hygrophoraceae; genus Hygrophorus; species Hygrophorus pudorinus. The sequence goes on along the minus strand of QLPF01018933.1, from coordinate 1,507 downwards.
GAGCATATGCTAGAGATTACATGGGCCAAGGCTGCCTGGAATGAGGCCTGCAAAAGGTGCAAAATGAACATTTCATACAATGCTGAACTAATTACCATGGTACGGACTTCTATGGTTACCTGCTCATAATGCTAAGCCATTTTCAGATCACATGTTGCAGTTCCCATTTGTGTGGCCAGGTCATGACCAAAATTCAGCCACATGTTGCAGATGAGTATGGATTTGAATCCAGCATGAAGCAAAGTGTCATCAAATGCAACATTATGCTTAGTTGTGAGTTGAAGAAGAACTTCTCTTTTCTTTCCAAGGCAAGTATATTTCAATTCTGTGTCTCCTCACTGACACATACACACCAGAAACGTGGCTCAAACGGCAACAAAACTATTTACAGTTCCAAAATTATCCAGAAAGACATCAACACAATCTGGTTCCACAACAAAAAAGGTGAGGGGGTGGTGTACCCTGAGTACTACAAACCTTTCCCTGAGGTAGGGTTGGTGTTGCTCCTAACAGCTGTAAGCACACAATGTGTCTTTCTCTGCTGCCTTACTCATTGAACATTCAAGATTGAATGCTGCATTGACAAGTAGAGCAGTGGAGCCCAAACAAACAAGAAATTCACTGTGGATGAGTACCAAGATGTTTTGGCCGAGCACCTCAACATCCTTGCAGATTTTGATGAACACACAAAGACCAAAGGGTTGCTCCCAAGGCTTCTCATGAGTCTTCATGATAATGGCTGGTAATGTGTATTCTTCGTGCTTACCACTTCTCTCATTCTGACTTTTTTGTGTCAGTGTTCATGCAAAGGCTGAGCCGTTAGGCCAACAAAACAGCTGAATGATTGCAAGAGCTAGTTTTGACAACATCATTCGGTCTTACTTGATTCCAGCTGCCTTACTCCATCTTACCTGTCTTATGTTCTCTTAGCTGTCTTAATTAACTTGTCTTAGCTGTCTTAGACTGATGAGATTAAGACAACTAAGACAATTAAGTAGATCCCTGTTTTCCTGATGCTGCATACACCACGAATTCACTTTCGGTTGCACATGCAATCACAACTATGCAGATGAATGACGACAAACAAATCTGGCACACCATTTTCGAACATACGTTCCACAAAACCATCAATGATCAGTTGTCAAATAAGGACGAAGCTATTTGGGATGTGGATGCGCGATGGAGCGCAGCTGCTTCATGTTTTACCAGGAGAAGGCGGGGACATATCCGCTCTTGGGAGTCACGGTCTAATTAACAATATCATTGTATCTGTGCGTGAATGCAACTGGTAGAACCAGCATGCCTGCAACTAAAGAAGACTCGCGTTATAAGCCAACCAGTTCAAACATCCGTAATAACTATACGTCTCCTGTTGCAACCCGTCGAAAAGGTAATGCTCAGCGATAAAATGGCCAGCGCAGGGGTGCAGGCTACCGGCGAAAAAGCTGGACATGAGAAGATAGATGAGGGGACGTATACCGTAGTGGCGAACAAGTATTATGTCGGC
>QLPF01018916.1:0-15616 GCA_003314045.1 Hygrophorus pudorinus | reverse complement strand
TACCTGCCACCAAGGGTCCAGGTACAGTTGCAGGTATGGCCATTTCGACCCAGGGTACACCCATACCCATACCTGTGGGTATCACACATAATATACATAATATATTCTATATAATTTATCTATATAAAATATACATACACCCCTTGTGCTCATTTGATGAGCAGAGGGGGTCAACACCGTCTCATGTTTGAAGTGAGATGGCGGGTATTGGGGTGGGTGATGAGGCTGGGGTGGGGGATAAGGGACGTGGTGGTAGGTGATGAGGATGATGTGGCCATCTTGTGTTTGAAGCGAGACAGCGAGTGGGGGTGTGAGTGACAAGGCCGGGGTGGATGAGGCATAGAGTGGTAGGTGACAAGGATGACATAGCTGTCTCACATTTGAAGCAAGACAGTGGGTGTGTGGGTGTGGGTGTGGGGGATGAGACCGGGTAGGTGTTGAGGGATGGGGTGGTGGGTGACAGGGACAATGTGGCCATCTCACATTTGATGTGAGATGGCAGGTAGGGATATGGGTGACAAGGCAGTGGTGGTGTGGTGGAACGAGGGACAACGTGGCCATCTCACGTTTGATGGTTGTGGACAGATGACATGGCCATCTCGTGTTTGGAGTGAGACGGTGGGGTGTTTACATGTGGTGGTGCCAGCATTTGTGTGTGTGCATGATTGCATGCATTTGGTGGTGGTAGGTGCCATGTCAGGTGCGTTGTCTTGTGTTTGAGTATGAAAATTACCCATGTAATTATACAGTATATTAATAAATATGTAGATTATAAAGTACTTACCTTGTGAGCCTGCGGTTACCACTTTCTTGAGCAGTTGGTGGAGGTCTTGAGTCTGGTGGAGGAGTTTTGAATTGGTGGCTGAGGCTGAGTATGGGCGAAAATCACACACCCATGGCTTGAACAAAATACAAAAGCTTGTCAACCCCTTCAAATTAAAACTATACAACAATAAAGTTCTATATAGTTACTGAACTTGCTTAATGTATATATATTTAAGTGACAGGTCCATATATGAGTGACAGGTCTGACCTCACAGGTATGGGTTTTTGCCAGGTACAAATATCTGTACCCGTACCCGCACCTGTAGAAATACCAACACATAACCTGCAGGTATACTCCTAACTGTGTCCTTCACTAGCTGCAAATCGTTCCAACAAGAATAGAGCTCCAGCCAAACAGGCTTCTCAGCGTGTCCCAAGCAATATCGCAACAGCCTCAGCCCCTGATCACAGTGACATAACAGCCGCCTCTAATCTGGACAACAACCCCAATGATTGGCCTCCCACTGATGATGAACCTCCTGCTGACTTGAGCTATGCTGACACTGATGCTCATGATGACATTGAGTGGTTGAACCTAAGCGACGATGACGACAAATCCCCCAACCTTGCCGCTTGCCTCGAAAGGTGGCGAAATGCAGGCCCTGAAGCACGTAAAAAAAATTTCACCCTCTTCGCTGTTTCTGGCATCTTTCTGGCGGTCTGCTGACATGGCCATGTGTAATTCATCTGTGACATGATCTGCAACAGCAAACTGTAAGTTAGTTGCCTTCTCATATACCCAACTGAAACTCATTGCACTTGCAATATGAAATACCTGCTTGCAATATTGAACAGGCTTCTAGATGTGTATGGATCTGACATCGGTGGAGCATACAATATCACATGTGGATTTGGGAAAATTGTTCAGCGGAGCTCTCTTGGGAAGAAGGCAGCTGACTTCCATTACCAGGGCATCATTCCGGCGTTTCATGGCCACACCCACAACCAAGGATGTCAGGTTAATTGGCACCTGATGTATATGGAAGGTACTAGGCTTGAGGATTTCGAAGAATATGAGCACACATTTTCCAAATCAAATGAACTAGCACTGTGCACTCGTCTGGCAACAGCGTTCCATTGTCACCAGAAAATTGAGCAACATTTTGCATTCCACAATGTGGACAAGCATGCAGAATCAGGTAAGCGTCAACCTTACCCTGAAAACTGACTAATCTGACATAATCCAGGGAATTTCATCTATCAGAACTATCACCAGGCACTTGCCTTGATATACAACAGCGGGGAGAAGCTTGCTGTTCTGTCATCCAGACTTGGCACAGGGCCTGACAACTATGAGTCATATCTTGTCCTTGAAAGGGAAGTTATGTTCAATTTCAATCATCTTTAACAGAATAAGCAAGAGACTGACTACTTCCAGGGATGCATCCGACCTTGCAAAGGCAAATTCTGACCGACTTGATCATTACATTGTCAATGAAGGAATTACATGGAAGGAGATAAAGAATATTCGTACTCAATATGTGACTTCACAGCAATGCTGGCTAGGTATTCAGGAAGAGGTGTGCAGGATTGAGGAGGTTTTAGGCATTGAGACACGATGGACATCCAACTCACCGGGATATCAAGACACACTCACCGTTCCAAATCAACAGAAATATAAACGAGTACTCAACAAACTCGGATGCCTTCTCGTCCAAGGTATGTTTGAGTTAACAAAGCTTGGAATAAGTGCAGTCAGTAAGTAGTTATTTTCATGCAACAATGAGCTCACCCCAATGAACAACTAGGATATAAGCTACACAAGAAAATTGGCAAGGCTCTCAGGACTTGCGCCACTGCCATTCAGCATGTGCTGGATGAATATAACCACCAAGCGGCACTTCTACATCCACCCTGGCCACCACTCTATTGGATGAAGGTCATCAAGGCTTTATCCTTCAGTGAATTTGACATTTGGCATGATGCACGTCAGGACATCCAACAGCTTCAGTGGGCACAACCTGCTCACTGCAAAGCCATGAATCTCTATTTTCAGACGAAGCAAACCAAGGATGAAATGAAACATCTCAATGTCGAGATACTTCGCCTACTGACAAATTTATACGACGATCATGTTGACTTCAACCACGCTATTTGGAGAGAACAGGACATTAACCCTTACCTTGCTCATGAACTTGCAAAACATTGGTGATATCAACAACAGATCAGTGAATGCATTGTTGGCTGCCTTATTCAGACTTCTCATGTTGATGGTTTTACCGGGCGACTGAGACTTGGCTGTAGGGTTGGCCGTGATCTGGGCTTATACGCAAATGTTCCCATACTATATTGGGAAGAAGGACTGGGCCTTGGACAACATGGTAATGGTGCAGAATGCGGTCCACGCAGGGCAATGTCTCCAGATGGAGAGGACAGCGGATAGTGTATAGCGTGGGTCTACCGCGGGTTTTTTTCGGCTACCTGTACCCGTACCCGTCAAAACCCGTACCCGCATGGCGGGTACGGGTATTATCTGGGTACGGGTATTATCCGGGTCAGGGCGGGTACTACTGTAGTACTATGGGTAGGAGACCTGCCGCATGCCTGCGGCAGGTCTCTCATGATTACTACAACTAATTATATACATAATAATATAATTACTGAGTGGGCGAGCGCACACTCGCCTGCTCACCTGCACACTCGCCTGCTCACCTGCACACTCGCCTGCTCACCTGCACACTCGCCTGCTCGCCCGCTCACTCGCCCACTCACTTGCCCACTCACTGCCCACTCACCTGCTCCATTTGCTCACTCACCCCGCGCACTCACCCGCTTGCTTGCCCACTCACCCACTCCCTGCTCCCCAAGTCCTTTTCTCGGATGACATGGCCTGGGTGACGTGTTTGCTTCGTTGGTTGTCAGGTTGTGGTGGTGATGTGTCCCGGGCGACGTGTTCGCGTTGGGCGGTGACGCGTTTGCGTCGTTGGTTGTTGGGTGGTGGTGGTGGTGACGTGGCCCGGGCGACGTGTTCGCATTGGGCGGTGACGTGTTTGCGTCAGTGGTTGTTGGGTGGTGGCGGTGACATGGCCCGGGTGGGTGTGTGTGTATGTGTTCGCGTTGGGCGGTGACACATTTGCGTCGGTGGTTGTTGGGTGGTGGCGGTGACGTGGCCCAGGTGACGTGTTCGCGTTGGGTGGTGGTGCCAGTGAGATGGCCTGGGTGTGGGTACTGGTGCACCCAGAACACCTCTGGAAACATAGTAATTAGTCAATATAACTGTTTTACTTACCTTTCATAACCTTTCTTTCCTTCTGCTTGACTTCGTTGAATGTCGAGCGGTTGTGGTTGGGTTGCTGGCGTTGTTTGTGTTTGTTGAGGTAGCATGAAAAGCTCAAGAAATTCGAAAAAATAATCGTTTTGAGCTAAATAAAATACAAAAAAAATACGTAAAAAATGTAATAATATCTGCGGAATGCTATTGTATAATACCCGCGCATACCCGCCATACCCGCGCATACCCGCCATACCCGTGCCATGGGTACAGGTTTTGCGCAGGTTCAGAAATAGTTATTGATACCCGGACCCGGCGTGACCCGTACCTGTGACCCGGCGGGTTTTCAATACCCGCGCTATGCACTAACAGCGGAGAGGTGGGTGAGGAGAATAGGCCCCCTGCTATGCCTACCAGTAAGAGTGAGCGCAAAGCCCTGGACTTAGTTGACTTCATGGATGATCTGGCAGTTTGATAAATGAATATTTTGTTACATGTATGATTTGTATGCAGTAGATTCAGTATGGTGTTCTGTTTGTGTGTTCAAGTATTCACTATTCTTGAAAGTCTGAAAGGAAAATATATGTATTACACGGTCTTATTATTATCAAAACAAGCTCAGCATCATTTCATATGTTGTAGATACCCATATAACGAGATCCAGATATTTCTACACAATCCCCCCGCGGTTATCCACAAATCTGGCTGTCTGTGCATAAGTTTCACAGAGTTGAGTCACTGTGTAAGTCACATGTCACAACCATTTTGACTTATCGACTACAATCAGCTGCTCAAAACTTTCAACTCTAACCTCTTCAGCACTACGATTATGCCATGGCAAGACTGGGGTATCCATGTGGACATCCAAGCACCTCCTGGTGTGACAGATGAAGTCATGACATGGCAAGATTTGAAATTTAACCCACTTGGCCTATATGATTTACGAAGGTGACTTGGAGTTTTAAGAGATCAACACAGCACTTTTGTACAACACCAGCATTGTTTCTTAGCTAGTGATATTGCTTGGTTTGTGGCTGGGAGCCATGACGATGGAAACCATCAGATTGAGTCCAACTCGTTCCGCCCAATGTTCTTTGAGGTGTGTCGACATACCGGCAATGCACAAGAATACCAGGTATTTTCAAAGAAATCCAGGGACCTCTTATTTGATATGGTCTGTACATGTCTCTTTCTTTGCTAGCTGATATACTAATATTTTTCTTACCTTCAGGCTACCATGTGGGATTGTGCAACTGGTGGAAGCACCATGATCCTGCACATTGATGGAACTGTGACACCAAATACACAATTATTACCACAATACATGAAGGCCAATGTTTATTTGCTACCATCATTCCTTAGTAGCTTCCTGGCATCCCTGTCAGGGCAACACCAAATACAATAAAGTACTGGTTATCCTGTAAAGATACAAGACCAGAAGATGAAGTGAAAGGTTAGAGGAGAAGGATAAGAGGGAGGAGAGAGGAGAGAGGTTGCCAGAAAGCCATCTTAGAAGGAAGCCCTATAGATATGGTGGTAATCCTGAGATAACAGACTGGAAAGTCTGTTACTCGTTTATTTCAATATATACACTAAATGGTACAGGTGGCTGTGTATTACTACATTGGGACGTAAATAGGACATGCTGGACTTGCAGGCAATCGTCAGGTGATAATGTGCATAGCACAAGAGAGAAAGGAAATGTGAAGAAAGGAATATACTAAATAAAGATGATCATTGGGCATGAGGTTGGTGCATGTTTCTGGACCGGGATAGCGGGATAGCCTTGCGATTGAAAGGCTATGGGCAAGGCTATGGGCAAGGCTATGGACCGAAATAATGATTGGCAGCTGTCAGGTTTATCTGGTGATCAATCAATAGAAGTGTGATTGATCGTTTGTGGGTCCAGAATCCGGAAGCGTGTTTAGGAATGGTGTGCCTTGTGCTCATTAATCCAAATGGAGATTAGGACGAAATCCGATCAGTGGTGGATGTAAATAGATCGGTGGAGCAACCATGTGGCAGGCCGAGTCCGGAGCGGAACACTGTTGTTGTGCCTTGTGATCAAAGAAGATATAATTAAAGAATGTCCATGCGGCAATTGTTTATAGGCCGTGTGAATGTCCGAAATAGGATGAAAGAATATTTGAAAAAGGAAACTAGATAGGGGTAAAAGTCATGTTATGACTCTCTCTCTCCTTTGCCAGTTCATTGTATTCTGCCTCAGATATTTTACACCAATGTGTTGTGCCAGACCACCACTTCTGAAGAAGGTTTTCTAGGTCAGTGATAGAGTTAGACAATTCAGAGAGATTTTTGAAAGGGAATTCTGTTGGCCAGCCTGCAATTTCAACTTTGTAGCAGCTAACCACATTTCACCAGTACAATTTCCATTGCATTCGAGCATTAGGGTCCCCTGCTACAGCACCTGCATGCCTGTTTAGATCATTGATCAACATTGATAAGATCTTGAGTACTTATGTAGACCTCCCTGGATCTCATTTTGAATATCAGCATGTGAAGTAGAAATATGTTGCTGATGATTTTTTGCGGCACCTAGATATGTATTTGAATATGAAATAAATAATGGATGTTGACATCCAAACCTTTTACCCCTTGAATGGCAAAACCCTCCATTTTTCCGATGAAATCTTGCTCGTCCATTTTTAGCACACCCTCCAAGAAGCTTTCAACACTTTCAGTCGCAAATGCAACTCCATGGAGTGGAAGGTCAGTCATCCCACGCGTAGCAAATAACATTGTTTCGACACCTGTGCAAGATTTGAGGTTGCTAAGCTATAAAGATGTGAGCTCAGTAGCGAGGATTCTAAAAATGACAAATTACTTCATTTTAAATAGCCTTGAGAGTATGGGTGACATCATTGACTTTAGACCTGTTTGAGATGCGGAGACCGCAGCACTTGTCTGCCTTGTGCTCATCAAACTCTCGAACAAGTTCAGCCTTCCCATCTGTCATCAGAGCGTCATACTCTTCTTTATGACCGTGGATGACAGCCTGAAGGACCTCTTTACCACTGACATCTGAGCCTACAATTTTGCCTGTGAGAAGGGAACATAACAAAAACAAAAACAAAAACCTACTCCCTTGTCCATCCTCGGTCTTAGCCAGCAGGTTCTTCTTCCAACAAAACACATTCCATGAATTAGTTTTTGACCACTTCATATGAGCCATCATCTGTCCCATATGTATCTCACTCTGTACCTGCTGAACACTCTTGTGATGGGTAGCGGCAATATTTTCAGTTGCTTCACGAATCTGGTTCCAGACATCATCAATGTCATTCTTGTAGCAATGTGAGGACTCGTGTTGACAAGCATTGATAGTGGCATGGGCTTCCTTTGTGAGCTAGACCTGTTTGTGTTTCCGCGAAATAAGTTGTGTGCCCCTCGACAGCACTTTTGTCACCTGATATGTCCTTATGAGCTACGAGAGCATATCCAGCAATGAACACAAATGGGAGGGGATACCCGGGGATGAACACAAATGGCCCCTCTATAAATGCAGAGCTGAAATCAATCAACAGAATAAAAGATACAATCTCCGACATATGGTGACAGCAATGATTAAACAAGACCACTAAAACAGATCAGGGTAAGAAAGGGCATTTAAATGAGGACGCCCGATCAATGAGAGCAGGAAATTTGAAGCACAGGGGAACAGTATCTTGTGCCATTCCAGACCTGCAGATCAGCCTCTGTATCATACTATGTCAATAGACCCCATGAAGTGTATATAAACTGAATGAACACACAGAGGGAGAATGCTCAAGACAATGAATAAGTACAGTGGCAGTCGGGATTTACTGAAACAAATATTCTTGATGTCTTTGCATCATGCAGTTTGGTGTTTATTTCTGAGTCGGCAGCTGAAACAAACATTCATTAATGTAATTCTTCACATGGTGTTTACCTTCCCTGAGATCCCTGACTGCCTTCAATAAATAAAGTATAGTCGAATATACCGTTGTCCTGCCAGGCTTCGATGGCGGACACTATGTGAAATAATTAGGTATGTGATTTGCAGAGTGCCAACATACACACACCTCGCTTGCAAAATGGCTGCTTTGTATGAGGTCAATGGGGCATTGCGTAGGATGCAAGCTTATCTTTGGCTTTCTAAGGACAAACTAATAATTTTGTAAACAAAAAAAAGACTGCTGATTTCGAACCAAAAAAAAGAAGGCTGCGGCGGCTGCAACCAGGAACACCAACCACAAAATGAGAAAGATCTTGCAAAAGAAGCTGCCGTTGGACTGCTACAAATTAATCAGGCCCCTGGAAGATCAAACCACATGTTAAATACCTTGATGGGAACCCTGGTTTCATTCTTGATATCAGTGATCATGGCACCAGAGAGGTTAGCGGCTTGCTCATAGCTGAGGCCCCACTGAGCAGTTCAGAGGGCAGCTTCCCACTTGCTGCTGTGAATAGTAGTGGTGAGCACTTGAAGTTGTGGGAGCAGAGTGTCAGGGAGGTGGAACCGATCAAAAACAGCATCAGTTAGGGACCTTCACGACTCTACTCATGGGTGATCCAGATCCGAACCCGCGGGTATTTGAAACTTCGGAACTGATACCCAGATCCGGCGGGTTTCAGCCCTCTCATGCCCTCACGCTGGTTAATGAGCGGGGTAGCAGGTGATGTGTGTGCTTACCTGCGGCGCCGGCTCCCACTTGCACTTCATGTTTGCTTTGCAACCTCCACCCTCCCCCAAGTCCCTCGTTGGCGTCCATCCTCGGTCATTCAGCCGTTTATGGCGATGACGTGGCACTGTGGGATAGGGATGTGGTGGATGAGTGTCTTTATGCCGGGTTTGCGTACACACCTGGCATTGTCCTGTCATGCAATGATCATATCCTAGCGTCACACAACACCCTTGTTTGCATCCAATATCGGTCACTCGGCCAATTTTGGCGTTGATGTGGCACTCTGGGGACTGGGACTTGTGTTGAGGCCGTTTTGCTGGCTCTTCAAGCTAGCGCAGCATTTGTGGTTGTGTGGGTGGTGCATCTGAGTCATTTCAGAACAGCCAGACTCGGATGTGTTGTGGTGGTGGGGGTGTTGTTGCCACATCATCATTTGGTGTCATTTTGGCAAGTGAGTGGTGGGTTTTGATTGTAAGAAATAAAATGATATTTTAGTAAAGATATTTGTACTTACCTGTTTTGCGGTGGTTTCTCGAGCAGTTGTTGTTGTTGTTTGGGCTTATTTTTCCACAGCATAATAAAAATCTAAAAGTTTTTGAATGTGTTCTGATGTAAATCAAAAAATTAGTATGTGAAATTGAAAATAAACAAAACCTACGACATCATTAGACAATACCTGTGGGTACTCGGCAACCAAAAAATCCAAACCTGGATCCGGGATGAGCTGTGGGAAACAGGTACCTGACCCACGGGTAGCATTACCCACAGGTATTCCCACGGCTCAACCCATGGTTACCCATGGGTGACCTGGACTCGTGAAGGTCCCTAGCATCAGTGTGTGGACCCATGCTAATGATAGCACCACAGTAGCAATCATCCACTGGAGCCAAATTGACATGGTGTTGCTCAGCAAGCATTTCAGCAGGGCCTTGTGGAAAACCACTGGAAGACAGCAGGGCCACAGCAAGAGAATCAAGCACATGAACATCATTTGAGGATGGCAGGGCCATGACGGGAGAACAAATGTTGTTGTTCGTATGAGTTGCCGGAGCTAGTTCCATATTATATTTGTTGGTGAGAGCACTGGCTTGACTCCACCAATTCTCATTAATGTGTTCCTCTGCCTTTTGTAACTCTGCTTCAGCTATGTTTTCAATGGTCGTTCCAGCTGGCAAGCAGCAGCAGCGAAGACGGCTACCAGCATTCAGCAATCTGGTAAATAAGGATCAGACTTACTGAATCCGGCCAAGCTCAATAAGAGCCTGAACATAATTGATCTTGAGTTTGTTGGTAACAGGAGGCTGTTCCAAATCATCAAGGTACCATTTTTCTTCAGCAAAACATTCTGTGAAATCCCCATCGGTTATGTTCAGTTCATGTTTGATGGCAGTTCAGTCTCCAAGGAAATAATCATCTTTCTGGCTTCCTCATAATGTGTACCAAGGAAGGTCTCTAAACAGGGTTTAGCACTGGAAATCCAAACCAAACAGCACCTTACTGAGTGCTGCATATGCAGCATGCATCGTGGTTCCACCGACACCAGGCCATATTTGAACATTTTGATCACTGGGACCAGGATAAATATTTCAGGCCTGTTCATTTGAAGACAAAAACATGTGGTCGCATCCTTCACCTTCGAAATGTCCTGTGCCTTTGATGTAGAGCGGGTGCCACTGCACCTGGCAATTTTGGCTGTGAGCATGTCCATGAAAAGCCCCAACCATGAGTCTAAACTGAGCTTCATGTGCATGATGCACTAGACTGCTGTTGCGCAATGACATCTCAAAACTGCACCCAATGTCATATGCACATCCTATATTGGGATAACTCTGACCATAGACTTTGAGAAGTCGGTCAACTAAGGCAAGCAGATATTTCATACTGTCTGATTACTGCCATTCGGCATCATTAATTAGCCTGTAGTGATTTACATAACAAAAAGAAGCACTTACAGCTTCCACTTCTTATCATATCGCAGCTGAGCAAGAAAAATCGATGACAGCACGTTATTATAAACACACCAGCCTCATCAAAACATGTGAACATCTTCTTCCATTGTTAAGGTCTGGCGTTCCGCCACCATTTGATACATTCAGTGAGTTCCATATCATCCTCATCCACATCTACCCATTCATCAATATCAGGGTTCCCACACTGCGGAATAAATCTGTCATCTAGCGTGTTCATATACCCAAATTTCATTTTACCTTTTGAGATTGGACTTCGTCCTTGAAATGATTGACTTCTTTTGGGGAAAGCCAACAGTCAGAGTGGATAGAGCAGTTGTCAGTACGAGCAACCATATTATACATCCAAGGCCCCATTCACTTGAGGGAGTTGTTGCCATCACAAGAACAGAAGAAGGAAAACTCGAGATGGGGCTCATCTTCTAGATGATAGAAGCAAGCCAGACAAACATTCAGTAGCCAATAATGTGGTGTGTTGTGGCCAAGAGCTTCGCTGATCAGTGATTGGACACAACATTGAATCTCCAGGTAAATGTCATATGCTGCAGAAAACTGGTCAGCCAAATTAGGACTGTGTGGTACCTGGAAAGTATACCATAAGCAGTAGATAAGTGGAGAGCCAAAGTACTTACCTTGTGCATTTGAGACAGTGTTTTGCAATAAGCCTGAATACTCAGTCGAGGGCATGTGTGATAGGTTTGATGAAAGGAGGTGAGAGTCCACAGAGAGAATGCAACTGTGGGGTGAAGGGGTGAAGACCCGAGAAAGCCATGTCGGATCAGGGATTCATTTTGGTAGACTTCTGTTGCTAAAGTTGACAGAGAAGCATGTCATCGGACTTCAAAAATCTCAAAAAATGTCAACAAAGTGAACGTGAACTGATAACTGACTCACAAAATATATCAAGCAGGCAGATGGTTAAGGGGTTCCCCTATGGCCGCTGGTCAGCCGGATCGGCGGTGAGGGCTGGTTCCTGGTCTTTATACTGCATATGATAGTTTAAATATACACCAACGAGGTGGTCAATCTGTAAGTTCCAATTGGCATTCTCAGTTTCAAGGCAATCTTTGTGATCTTGCATGTCAATTTGATGACTAGACAATACTTAGTGGTGGGGTAGAATTAGAAGAACCACACACTTACTAGCCTGTAAGAGATCTCAAACTATTAACAAGGTCATGAAAGACCTTGTATTCACCACCTTCATGGCTGATATTGGCTCCTTCGTCGCCAGGGGGGGCTAGTGTTGGTCTGGCTGGCTGAGCTGCAAGCCGGCTGATGTAGTCACGGCTGTGGCTGGCTGATTTCGAATAATATCGCCTAGCCACAGCCGGCAGCCTGTTCAGGTGACTGACAGTCGCCTGAAGTTGGCACCGAGCTGACAGCTAGCTGGGTCGACAATGTATGTACAGAGGAATGATAAAATATATTACATTGTATCTATACTACATCACAGCCCTCTCGTTTCTTTGTGAGAGGGTGGAGGAGGAGGTGGGTATTGTAAATAAATAATAAATAACTTACAACCCCCTTGTGTTTGCATGTGAGAGGGCTGGGATGTGGGACCGGGGTGTGGGTAGAGTGACACAGCCCTCTCACGTTTTCACAAGAGGGCTGGGATGTAGGACCGGGGGGTGTTGGTAGGCTGGGGTGTGGGAGTCGAGATGGTGTGGGCATGGTAGTCAAGATAAGGGAGGTGGAGGTGCGGGCATTGGAGGTGGGCTCGTTTGTGTGTGAGAGGGCAGAGGTGGTGGTGGTGGCCGGTGACATGGCCCTCTCATCATTTGCAAGAGGGAGGATGAGGTGGGTGTGGGGGTTGGCCGGTGACATGGCCCTCTCATTTGTGTGCGAGAGGGCCAAAAAGGAGGTGGTGGAGGCCGGTGGGTGAGGTGGGTGACATGACCAGTCTTGCGTTTGATGCAAGATGGTGTGGGTGGTGGGGGTAAACAGTGATGGTGGGTGTGGCTGTGTTGGTGTGGGGGCAAGGTAGGTGTTGGGGGTTGAACGTGACTGTCTTGTGTTCAACCCTCATTATTACTGTATAAAATCAATACATATACTATTAGTATGCATTTGTAGAGTAATATATATAGTTACTCACCTTGATCGCCCATGGTTACCGCTTTCTCGAGCAGTTGGTGGAGTCTTGAGGTGGGTGGCTGAGTTCGAATTCGGTGGCTGAGGCCAAGTGTGCATGAAAACAAACACACTCGTGGGCTGAACAAATTGAAAAACTCACCCGGCAGCCTGGCAAATTGCATAATAAATAATATTATAAGTAAAATAGTATATATTGTAAGTACTGGCTTAGCTGTCGGCTGCCAGCTATACCTAGAGGACCAGTCACAGCCGCAGTCGGTGCCTAGTTGCCAGCCAGCCAGGCATCAACTGGCATATTTTCGGCTTGACTGCCAGCTTCAAGCTGCTGGCAGCCGCAGCCAGACCAACACTAGGGGGGGGCTGTGTAGAAGACTGTGTTATCACTCGATGAGCCCATGTCAATGTCCATTGCCTGGATGGCATCATGATCCTCTTGAGAAAGTCCTAAAGGTAGTGGAGTTAACAAATGAGCAATGGATTGAACCCAGAGCACGAAATATAATGTGCCTTCAATAATAGCAGCCCTTCTGGCCTCACTAGCAGCATATCACTTGTGTTGCTTCCCGGAATGTAAAATCTGACTGCAGCACTTGCTGGTAGACAACCGTTCTCCATACTTGATGGAAGATTTAGATAGTCCCACAATTTTTTCCCTCATAGCTAATTGATGACTCATAGTGTTTGACAATAGTGGGTGGATGTTGCGACTGAGGCAGGATATGAGAGGCTGCACAGATATGACCACATAAGGTCGAAGGGGCAGTGCTTTGTTTGCAGTGATGTTCTCAATGAGGGAACCGTGAGAATGGCCAGTTGGTGAAGGACAGAGAGCACAGAAAGACACTGTAAGAATGAGAGAGGCACAGTTGGCATTGCTGCTGGGGAGAGACAGTGTTATCGATGAGCATCAATGGTTGACTTTTGAACTGTGGGAACAGCCAGCTGGTGGCAACAACAGGATGCAGAAGTGAGAGGAACCACTGACGTTGATGATGACGAAGGCAAGTGGCAGGTGTATGTAGAGACAATGATGGCAGAAGGCTGGGCATTGACTACAACAAAGGTGGTGGCTGGCGCTGACAAAGATAAAGGCGGGTGACTGGCATTAACGAGTGGCTAGCATCAATGACGACAATGATGGCAGATGGCTGGTGTCGACAACAACAAAGGCCAGTGGTTGAGGTTGGCAAAGAGAAAAGAGTGTGGTTGGCATTGACAACAACAGAGGAGGGTGGCTAGCGATGACAAAGGTGGGTGGTTGATGTTGACGACAACAAAGGCGAGTAGCTGGCATTGACAATGAAGACAGGTGGTGGTCAATGTTGCCGATGGAGAGGAACAGCTGACGCAGGCGACATGGTGGTGGTTTGGGAAGAAGGTGACCATGTGCTCATGTCAGTTGGTAGCGTCTGCATTTGGGACAAGCGTTGGGGTGGGGGGCAGGAGGGATAAGGCCCCAACAGTGTTGGGAGGTAGTGTATAGTGCGGGTCTACCGCGGGTTTTTTTTCGGCTACCCATACCCGTACCCGTCAAAACCCGTACCCGCATGGCAGGTACGGGTATTATCCGGGTCCGGGTCCGGGTCAGGGCAGGTACTACTGTAGTACTATGGGTAGGAGACCTGCTGCATGCCTGCGGCAGGTCTCTCATGATTACTACAACTAATTATATACATAATAATATAATTACTGAGTGGGCGAGCGCACACTCGCCTGCTCACTGCCCACTCACCCGCTCCATTTGCTCACTCACCCCGCGCACTCACCTGCTTGCTTGCCCACTCACCCACTCCCTGCTCCCCAAGTCCTTTTCTCGGATGACATGGCCTGGGTGACGTGTTTGCTTCGTTGGTTGTCAGGTTGTGGTGGTGATGTGTCCCGGGCGACGTGTTCGCGTTGGGCGGTGACGTGTTTGTGTCGTTGGTTGTTGGGTGGTGGTGGTGGTGACGTGGCCCGGGCGACGTGTTCGCGTTGGGCGGTGATGCGTTTGCGTCAGTGGTTGTTGGGTGGTGGCGGTGACATGGCCCGGGTGGGTGTGTGTGTATGTGTTCGTGTTGGGCGGTGACACATTTGCGTCAGTGGTTGTTGGGTGGTGGCGGTGACGTGGCCCAGGTGACGTGTTCGCGTTGGGTGGTGGTGCCAGTGAGATGGCCTGGGTGTGGGTACTGGTGCACCCAGAACACCTCTGGAAACATAGTAATTAGTCAATATAACTGTTTTACTTACCTTTCATAACCTTTCTTTCCTTCCGCTTGACTTCGTTGAATGTCGAACGGTTGTGGTTGGGTTGCTGGCGTTGTTTGTGTTTGTTGAGGTAGCACGAAAAGCTCAAGAAATTCGAAAAAATAATCGTTTTGAGCTAAATAAAATACAAAAAAAATACGTAAAAAATGTAATAATATCTGCGGAATGCTATTGTATAATACCCGCACATACCCGCCATACCCGCGCCATGGGTATGGGTTTTGCGCGGGTTCAGAAATAGTTATCGATACCTGGACCCGGCGGGTTTTCAATACCCGCGCTATGCACTAACCATGGGAAGAGGGGCCACGTCACCCATCCGAATATGGTAGGCTAGTACTTATGCACAAAGTTGAAATGTGTATTTGGGGCCATATTTAATGCTGGTGTTGGAATTTAAAGCTTTTGAGCCTAACAATACTGGTTGAGACATGTGGTCAACCAGTGAGGTAGGGCTCATGCACACCCCACCTACATCACATGATCAAAAGTGACAAAACATGACAATTGCAGAAAAAAAAAAATAGTGCCTTCATGACTTTGATTTTGAGAAATCGGACTGTGCAGGGCAAGAATGAATGTAGTTTTACAGTAGGTAGCAC
>QLPF01018913.1:0-51566 GCA_003314045.1 Hygrophorus pudorinus | reverse complement strand
TGCGAGTCCGAGTCCGAGTTGGGCGTTCGGGATGGATCTGGGCTAGGGATTTGCTGTGTCCAGTGGTTCCATGTGAGATCGACTGCAGAGGCGCTGTGGTTGTGTGGTTAGGTGAATGGTAGAAATAATATCAATATTGGACGGACGTCATGAAAATGTCGCAGGCGACGAGTGCATAGGTCCACCGAGCCCATAGTGGAGGCGTCCGTTGGTAGAGAGGTGGTATTTTTTGGCTCAGAGCGTTCAAGTTCAGCATGGGATTCTAAATAAATAAAACCACACAGTTACCCAGTCTTGACTCATACCATGGCGTCTGCAGAAGAGAGGTACGTCCTCATCACACGAAGATTGCAGGAAGTCCTAGGAGGTGATTCCATCAAAGCTATCCTCGCTGACGATAGGTCGCCGAAATGCTACTGGGGCGCGTAAATCTCATCCAACTCGAATCCGATCTTCGTCTGACACCCATCCAGGGACAGCACCGACGGGAAGACGTGAGCAAACCACCCGATTTCTCTAGGCTCTCGTTCTGAGTCCATCAAACAGCCCATATTGGCTATTTGGCTCCTTTGACAAAGATTGCCGACTTTTTGCGAGCAGGGGTTGAGGTCTGTTTTCAATGTGTCTGTTTGCTGCTGTGCTGAGACCGTCCAACCCCAAAGGTTACGATCCTTCTCGCAGGCGACACTTTTCTCGTATCGCACGAAAATCACTCTGACCGATATGTATATCACAGATGTCCACGCTTTTCTAGACAACCTGAAAGCCCCCCTGAAACTAGTCGCCCACCGTACAAAGTACTACGAGAAAGTTCTTTTCGCCGTGTTCACCTCCCTCGGCATCCCAACTTCAAAACTGCGTTTCATCCAGGGGTCCTCCTTTCAACTTACCCAGGAGTACAACTTGGACAACTACAAACTATGTGCAACCGTAACAGAGCACGATGCAAAGAAAGCCGGTGCGGAAGTCGTGAAACAGGTCGACAGTCCACTTCTTAGCGGACTATTATACCCTGGGCTGCAAGCACTAGACGAGCAGTACCTCGGTGTCGATTTCCAATTCGGGGGCATCGATCAGGTCGGTGCTTTTCACACTTGTAGCGACTCATGCTCAGCCTCTGCTTTCCAAAGCGCAAAATCTTCACTTTCGCCGAACTCTACCTCCCCCGTCTCGGCTACGCCAAGCGCGCCCACCTCATGAACGCCATGGTCCCGGGCCTCGCGGGCGGGAAAATGTCCTCCTCAGATCCCAACTCAAAAATCGACTTCCTAGACACTGCAGAAGCTGTCCGCAAGAAGATCAAACTCGCCTTCTGCGAAGAGGGCAATATCACCGAGAACGGAATTCTAGCTTTCGTGGAGGCGGTGTTGATACCCATCAGCCAGATGCGCCTTGAGCGCCAAAGGGGAGAGACATCTGCGAGAGACGAGGGCGAGGCTGCAGCCGGCGATCAGATGCCTTTTTTGACCGACGATGCCCCAAATGGCACGGTGTTCACCATTGAGCGGGATGACAAGTTTGGGGGGTCAACTCATTACCGCTCGTTTGAAGATATGCAGAGGGATTTTGCGGAGAAAACGTTGCACCCGAAGGACTTGAAAGCATCTGTAGCGAACGCCATCAACAGACTGCTCGACCCGATTCGCAAGGCGTTTGATGAGAGCGAGGAGTGGCAGAGCGTAGAGAAGTTGGCTTATCCGGATCTTAACGCGAAGCCCGAGAAGAAAAAGAAGAAAGTAGGTAGCACTTGCTCTTGGTATGCTCTTGACCTAATTTCTTTTCGATTCCAAGGAGAAGGTTTATCACCCACCGCCGCCAGGTAAAGGCAAGAATATCACGCCAGAAAATTCATCGGGGGTTGTAGATGCTGAGTCGTCCCAGCCAGTGGTCACGGCTAGCGAATCCGTTACTGCGACGGTCGAGGTTGTAGACCAATAGGGAGGATGGTAGAAGCCAATGTGGAAATATTACCAGTTATTCGTGTTCTTGCGACGTATGATTAGGTATACAAGGACGCGACGCGACCTGTACACGTGAACTTGCGACACTCATCATGTCATCCGAAGCGCGCACAAACCGTCGTTCCCAGCTCAGAACAATAGCCCAGGAGACTCTGAATACCCTAAAACACGGCTCATACGCCTTTGGCGACATCTTGTACGACCTCGAACCCAGAATTCGGTCGTCAAAGCAGGGTACCTCCTATTATGCGCCAGACTCAATGCTGTCTACCTGGGCTTCGAATATTCCTACACAACCCCATGGTGCCATTTCTCCAACCGAGATATCCATACTTGAGATCTCTACTCTCGATGGGGCACGCCTCCTGTCTAGCACCAACCCCACAGGCAAACTAGGTGTCTTAAATTTTGCTTCAGCAAAGAAACCAGGCGGCGGGTTCATCAACGGTGCACAAGCTCAGGAAGAATCTGTCGCCCGCGCTTCGACCTTATATCCCACCCTTATGACGGCTACGGGCCAACAGTTTTACACGCTTCATAATCGTGATTCCAAGGGCGGATATTATTCACACGCTATGATATACTCTCCTGGTGTCGTATTCTTCCGCGATGATGGTGGAGGTTGGACAGAACCAGTCGAGGCTGACGTGCTCACCAGCCCGGCCGTCAACGCTGGAGTAGCCCGCAACACCTTGCACGGTCGTGTTGCTGGGAAAGCGGAAGAAGGCAGGATCGAGAAAGCTATGAGGGAGAGAATGGCCCGAATTTTGTTTTTGTTCGAAAGGAAAGGGGTAAGGAATGTGGTTTTGGGCAGCTTTGGGACGGGCGTCTTCCGCAATGATGTCGGGCTTGTGGCACGAATATGGGCCGATTTATTGGCAGTTGGGGAGGCGCGGTTTAAGCACACGTTCGAGCGCGTCGTGTTTGCAATTTTGGGCACGAGTACATACGAGACGTTCAAGGATGCGTTTAACCGGAACATAACAATCTCTCGACAGATCATCCGTGCGTAGTTGTAGCGGCGTTTTCTTCTGGCTAATGTATTTTCTGGGCGTTTATTGATTCAGTTGCAGGCTCGCATCTCGTCTCGTCGACGGCCGTCCACTTATCACGGACTAAATCTCTAAATTAACCACATTTGTAGACACATGCACGGCAATCCAGACCTTGATTTGTCGGCCTCAGTTTCTATATCTGGCAGTATCCTTTAGCCAAGCCAAGGCCCATGAACTTGACATTAGCTCCGCAGAGGCGAGGCTGAGTCCCTTTCACATCGCATACGCCTGTTAAACCCACAGGGCTGTCATTCTTCCCCTTGCAGAGCCCTTCGTGCCCCAGCCTTCGGCCCACCGTTGTAAATTCCCTCGTAAACGCTCATCCGAGGGCTCACAGCCGAATTATGGCGCCATCCAGTACTGACATGCGTCATCATGACTATTATTTCGAAGACGGTAACCTCATTATTCAGGTCTGTCATCGCCTTTTGTGTTGCAAGTACACGAAACGTTAATACAGCAATTAGGTCGAAAGCACACTGTTTAACGTATTTCGGTCAACGTTCACATTACACTCACAGGTTTTCAAAGACGTTTTTGCTCTGCCTAAACCAGTAGCGGCGAATGGCTATGTTGTCGAGGGATCATCAGATGACCCTGTACAGCTCCCAGGGATATCTGGTGTTGATTTTGAGCGCCTCTTGTGGATACTGTATCCTCCGTCCGTTTTCAAAAATCATACTTGATTTGGTCCTGACAATTCACTTTTTAGAACATTCGGCGTTCACAAGGCGGCCTGAATATCTTTGATCAGGTCGCCTGCACCCGCCTCTACGTCCTTCCCTATCTGCGCATGCTTGAGTAAACGCACCACACGCTCATGCCCGCCACTCTCTTCCTGCACGAGCACATCCACAATTTCGCTGTATGGCTCCCTGTGGGCACGCCCGTGGCTCTGCAGCTCCCGTTCCGCGAGATCCCGGCGTGCATGCCGCTTCTACCCACCTCGACTTCCACACGATTCTGCCAATGCATATGATGACCCTCAGATGCTCGACCTCTTTGCCAGGTGGGACGGCTACAAAGGTCGTGCTTCCGAGGGACCGGCATGACTCGAGCGTCTGCAGACCTTGGAGTTCCAGTATTCGCGGGTGTGATCGTGTTTGCCCCGTGTTTTGGGGGAAAGGGTGCTTGCGTCGTTGTGCGAGTTGCCGTCAGCGGTTGGGCTGAAGGATACGGCGAAAATGTTAGAGGGGGTGCCTTTTCATCGCCTCTGCGGGTTCTTTACGTGGACTGCCCTCACCGAGAACCCGGGAGTTGTCCACACGCTGCTTCAGGTTGTGTCGGAGCAATGCCAGTTGCTGGAGAACCTATCCGTCGTGTGCGCCGTAACTCGTCCCAGGAATGGATCTCATCAGAAATGCTGAAGCCCCTGCTCGCACGCCCGACCCCCGTGTCCTTCAAGACGCTCGTGCTGAACCCGGACCACTGGCAGGCCTTCTGTCCCTGGAGACGAGGCTGACTCGCACCGTTCGCAACGCACTGCGCGAATCCACGGCAGCTTTCATTGTTCGTGAATGCATCTGCGGGCGGAGATACCAGAGGGGGAGGTGCTGGCTGAGGCAGCTGAGGGGTATGTCGTGCGTTGCGGAGGAGGGATTGGTTGCGCTATTCCTGAGCCGGGTGTCTCTGTTGGGATGTGGTGTAGCGTGGGAGATGGGAGAGGGTGAGAGGAGATATTCGGAAGGGGAGCGGTGATTGGCAGGTGATGTCTGGGCCGCGTGCGAAATGGAGAGGGTTTGTGAGTAGTTTCCGTTGCTGAAGACGTAGGAGATGTTGAGGACGAGGATGTTGAGGATTTGTGGATTAGGCTGAGGATGGGTGCGGTTTGCTGGTCACGGCGATGTATGTGTTTGGCGTGGTTTGAAAATTTTATTTCGCTTGTGGAACTGTATTTGACGGTTTCATTACTCTAGGCTTTCTTGAGACTCGCTTCGAGCCTTAGAGGAATCTCTGTGAGTCCGATTCAAGTTATGAGCTGGAGTCTGTACTCAACTTCCTTTGTCAGTGATGCTCGTGTGCTTGGTTGCCTTTGGCCTACCACCCGATAAACTCGCAAGAGCTCTCAGCTCACGAAGGATACCCCATCTCCGAGTCTACTGCAATTCATTGAACTACCGTTACCGATGAACCAACGCCTATCACGCCCCCCGATGCCCATGTTGCTACTTTCTGCGCCCCTTGTGAACCCTTCGTCGCTTCTGAATCCCAAACCGACGTGCACGTTCGACACGAGGAACTAGAAGATACGCCGCATTCAGTATTCAGCATCAAGGCTCAAGGCTCGGAGCGCGCCAGCCCTAGGCTATCCCTGGCCTTCATGAATTATTTTTTCACCCGCTAGCGGCAGTGCAAGTTCGAAAAACTACATATTAAATGTCAGACGACCAACTTGAACACTTTGTAATCCTGCTGAATATCGCCACCACGAACTTTCCAGCGTGCACTCATCCGCACCTCTGTGAACTCCGAGTCATGTGCGAAATGAACTACGTTTATACCTGCTTGCAGCTCCTCATCAGATTGCCAGATAGGACGATAATTGTCTTCACGAGTGAAGTGCAGGACCCATGCCTCATTCGCTGAGAGAAGACTCATGTATTCGGGGGTCTTCTTGATGTGCGATTCGACAGAGCTTGGTTCTGCTGTCGCCAATAACTCCAGAACAATCGCCGGATTGTCATTTTCCTTGAGCACAATGTCAGTGTATCTGTGCTTCCTTTGGGCATTTTCCAAATGCCATTGACCGGTGACCGCCCAACCATATCCATTGTGGAGCCAGTTTGAGAGGATCCTCATGAGCTCGGTGTCATAAACGCTCTCTCGAGGAACGTGCACTCCGTGCCTACCTCCAACCGCCAATCTCGATATCTTGTACGAATGAATGTGGGTGAAGTGTATGAGATCTTTGTCGACGAACTTGAGTGATTCGATTAAAACGTCCAAAACACGGAGAAAGCCATCATTGGACAGTGGCAGAGCTATTGAAGGACAAATGGGAAATTTCGAGGGTATCAATTTGGTTCTGATTAATCCATCCAAAAGGGCCGAGGTCATGCGATAAACGGGTGTGTTGACATCTGGTTTCAATAACACACCCTCCGCCGTCAAGAAATCAGCGAGGCGCTGATCTCGATCGCTTATTTTCACATCGTCCAGGAATCCAGCGAAGCGAGATCGGAGGAGGCGCATAGCATCATGCGCTTGAGGTTTGTGGAGCGACTCAAACATTGAACGAAATGTGTTGTATCCATATATATCATTATAAAGTGTCTCGACAGGGAAAAGTTGCCAGTTGTGATACAACAGGGACCGGGAGTGATGGTCGATCAGAAGATGAAGACTGTTTGAAATCGTGCGTCCACAAAGACAGACCATGCCTGGATGGCTACATAGAAATTTTAGCTTGGTGGACCAGTGAAGTTAGGCAACATACCCGCTTGATATATTCCATACGTCCTGAACGACTGAATCCTCTATCGTAATACGCCTATCCTCTGCAAAATAGTAAAAAAGTCGCCTTGTTTCTGCCAAGCTAAAGTACGGGATTGGGACACAGTCTGACACATTGAACGGCGAAAGTGAAGGATCATTCGTAGTCAAGTGTACGATGCCAAAAGTCCCAGCAGCAATGATGGTGCGGATGATATACTGGCTATGATTGTTTCTGATTGATCGGAAAGCCCGAAGGCATTCATTCCTGACATGTGGCGAAGCAGAAAGCAACTCGTTCATTTCATCGACAAGGAGAACGACTGACTTTCCGGTCCCTAAAAAAAGGTTGAGAAAATCCCGCATAGAGAATATTGGTTTCCCATCACGAGGAAATTGGGTCCCAGCAGAGGTTAGAAGGGAATAGCCAAACGATGTCCAGAACGCCTCCGTGCTACCCGAAGAAATTACTTCCTCAAATGACATGCTAATCCGAGTTGGAATACATTGAAATGGGCACATTATGCACACATGCAGGACTTACTATAGTGTCTGTTGGCCACCTGCCTCTAGGGCACGCTGAAGCCAGAGTAATCGTGTCGTTTTTCCAGATGCCCGAGCGCCTGGGAGCAACAAAAATTGACGAGTAGTCACCGCGTTCAAACAACGTTGAGTTTCGTCTTGTGCTCCTGGGTCCAAATAATAGCATGAACCCATGTCCGGTTCTCGGATTGCCCCATTGACAGTCCACTTTCTCGTAGAAGAACCTTCTCAGAGATTAGACTCGGATGTGCATGGCCAGTCTAAGGGTTTGGGCTTACTTTTGGGGCTAAAATCGATGAGCTGGGTTGGTGCACTGTTGTCCAAATCTGTGACACGAGAGACAGCAAATACAGAGGCCGCAGGGTTGACATGGGTGAGCCGAGGAAGAGATGAAAAGTCAGCAATGGTCAACAAGACGTGTGTCACTCGCACTCACCAGCATGCAGGAGTTGTACAGTAATGTGGACATATTTCTTCGAAAGTAGTTCGTCTGGCAGTACATCAGACATGAGATCTGCGGGATTTAGTCGGACAGCAACTTGTGAGAAATCCATGTCCTTCGGTCGAACACGTTCAGCAAGATTGTGGGTCGGTGCAATGGGCTCTGGTGTATTGAGCTACGACATGCCGTGAGTTTCTGGGTACTAGTAGGATTGCTAGTTTACTATGTACTCAGAACTAGCGCACCTTCCACAAGACAATAGAAAAGGTGGCGAGGTGATCAAGTTCAGGTTGGTTCTGGAGCTTGATGCCTTCTTTCAAGTCACTTACATCCCCAATACCAATAGGTAGCATAACTTTGAACGGCTCAGAATGGCCATCAATAAGACACCACAGCCAGCGGGATGGGGCACATTCAAGCATCGGCATAGGATGGGATGGGACTTGGACGGGGACTTCATGAGCCATTCCCGCCCGCTTTCGCAGTGACTGAGCTTATTTCCCACACTTCGATAGCACAACAAGTGCGTTGGCCGACGTCTAGCCTTGCAGTTATTACTTGTCAGTATGCCAGTCTACGACATTTGATTATCAAAACACATCCCATTACCAGGGTCTCAGTACGAACACAGTGACACATCGAAACTACATGGATGAACGTGGCACCAGGGCGGAAAATTCCTCAAACACTCGTTGTAAGTGGTAGCGTCGTTTGAAATCAAGTAAACTCAGTATGTGCAGTTTAGTTAACAAGGCCGGCACACGGAAGAACGAATGTGTGAAATGTACCTCCGCGTTCTTCCAAGATTTCTCAGGCCGCATCAAGAACATTTCAAGCCTTCGGCCACATTGTAACCAGATGCATCTGGTGGAGTTCGCAAGTTTACGTTGAAGAATGACTAGGTAAAGGGTCAGAATATCTCGACTGGGTGAGGATAAACATAGCTTACCTCGCGTAAGTCAGTCCCGTCGTTGTCGCTCACCAGAAGGCGGAGCGATTTGACTCCGGAAAACATGGAACATGGAGCTGAGAACGTAGTTTCCGAAACGTCTCTGAGCGACAGATCCAGAAGTTCTACACGTTTCATGGTGTCCTTGCTCTGCCCACACTGCCCACCTTCCCCTCGACCATCGCCCCCTCCAAGCCAACCCACCAATGCCCGCGCGTCCCCTGCACGCGCAATATGAGCTCCGTCGCGTCACGTCCCGGATGCAGCCTGCAGCGCGTGAGCGGGAAGACGGCGCCGGTGTGTTTGCGATTGTGGGCGCATTGGATGAAGAGGCGGCGGGTGTCGGGGTTGGGGCGCGGCGGTTGTAGCTGCAGTCCAACTCCTGCTGTGTGCGGGGGAAGAATGCAGAGTGTCCGGACGACGCGGGTGTGGCTGCCGATGAGCACGACTGCTGCGCCGACGCCGATGCCGAGGTGGACGAGGGAGAGCGCGAGACGTTGCCAGATTGGACGGAGGGCAAAGTGCGCGGGTGGGTGCGAGTCCGAGTTGGGCGTTCGGGATGGATCTGGGCTAGGGATTTGCTGTGTCCAGTGGTTCCATGTGAGATCGACTGCAGAGGCGCTGTGGTTGTGTGGTTAGGTGAATGGTAGAAATAATATTAATATTGGACGGACGTCATGAAAATGTCGCAGGCGACGAGTGCATAGGTCCACCGAGCCCATAGTGGAGGCGTCCGTTGGTAGAGAGGTGGTATCTTTTGGCTCAGAGCGTTCAAGTTCAGCATGGGATTCTAAATAAATAAAACCACACAGTTACCCAGTCTTGACTCATACCATGGCGTCTGCAGAAGAGAGGTACGTCCTTATCACACGAAGATTGCAGGAAGTCCTAGGAGGTGATTCCATCAAAGCTATCCTCGCCGACGACAGGTCTCCGAAATGCTACTGGGGCGCGTAAATCTCATTCAACTCGAATCCGATCTTCGTCTGACACCCATCCAGGGACAGCACCGACGGGAAGACGTGAGCAAACCACCCGATTTCTCTAGGCTCTCGTTCTGAGTCCATCAAACAGCCCATATTGGCTATTTGGCTCCTTTGACAAAGATTGCCGACTTTTTGCGAGCAGGGGTTGAGGTCTGTTTTCAATGTGTCTGTTTGCTGCTGTGCTGAGACCGTCCAACCCCAAAGGTTACGATCCTTCTCGCAGGCGACACTTTTCTCGTATCGCACGAAAATCACTCTGACCGATATGTATATCACAGATGTCCACGCTTTTCTAGACAACCTGAAAGCCCCCCTGAAACTAGTCGCCCACCGTACAAAGTACTACGAGAAAGTTCTTTTCGCCGTGTTCACCTCCCTCGGCATCCCAACTTCAAAACTGCGTTTCATCCAGGGGTCCTCCTTTCAACTTACCCAGGAGTACAACTTGGACAACTACAAACTATGTGCAACCGTAACAGAGCACGATGCAAAGAAAGCCGGTGCGGAAGTCGTGAAACAGGTCGACAGTCCACTTCTTAGCGGACTGTTGTACCCTGGGCTGCAAGCACTAGACGAGCAGTACCTCGGTGTCGATTTCCAATTCGGGGGCATCGATCAGGTCGGTGTTTTTTCACACTTGTAGCGACTCTTCCATGCTCAGCCTCTGCTTTCCAAAGCGCGAAATCTTCACTTTCGCCGAACTTTACCTCCCCCGTCTCGGCTACGCCAAGCGCGCCCACCTCATGAACGCCATGGTCCCGGGCCTCGCGGGCGGGAAAATGTCCTCCTCAGACCCCAACCCAAAAATCGAACTTCCCAGACACTGCAGAAGCTGTCTGCAAGAAGATCAAACTCGCCTTCTGCGAAGAGGGCAATATCACCGAGAACGGTATTCTAGCTTTCGTGGAGTTGGTGTTGATACCCATCAGCCAGATGCGTCTTGAGCGCCAAAAAGGGAGAGACAGTAGCTGCGAAAGACGAGGGCGAGGACGGGTGTCTTCCGCAATGATGTCGGGCTTGTGGCACGAATATGATTTATTGGCAGTTGGGGAGGCGCGGTTTAAGCACACGTTCGAGCGTGTCGTGTTTGCAATTTCGGGCACGAGTACATACGAGACGTTCAAGGATGCGTTCAACCAGCGGACAAAGGAACATAGCAATCTCTCGACAGATCATCCGTGCGTAGTTGTAGCGGCGTTTTCTTCTGGCTAATGTATTTTCTGTGCGTTTATTGATTCAGTTGCAGGCTCGCATCTCGTCTCGTCGACGGCCGTCCACTTATCGGACAAGATCACGGACTAAATCTCTAAATTAACCACGTTTGTAGAGCACACATGCACGGCAATCCAGACCTTGATTTGTCGGCCTCGGTTTCTATATCTGGCGGTATCCTTTAGCCAAGCCAAGGCCCATGAACTTGACATTAGCTCCGCAGAGGCCCCTTGAAACAACCTTCAAGACGTGAGGCTGAGTCGTTTTCACATCGCATACGCCTGTTAAACCCACAGGGCTGTCATTCTTCCCCTTGCAGAGCCCTTCGTGCCCCAGCCTTCGGCCCACCGTTGTAAATTCCCTCGTAAACGCTTATCCGAGGGCTCACAACCGAATTATGGCGCCATCCAGTACTGACATGCGTCATCATGACTATTATTTCGAAGACGGTAACCTCATTATTCAGGTCTGCCATCGCCTTTTGTGTTGCAAGTACACGAAACGTTAATACAGCAATTAGGTCGAAAGCACACTGTTTAACGTATTTCGGTCAACGTTTACAATACACTCACAGGTTTTCAAAGACGTTTTTGCTCTGCCTAAACCAGTAGCGGCGAATGGCTATGTTGTCGAGGGATCATCAGATGTAGACCCTGTACAGCTCCCAGGGATATCCAGTATTGATTTTGAGCGCCTCCTGTGGATACTGTATCCTCCGTCCGTTTTCAAAAATCATACTTGATTTGGTCCTGACAATCTACTTTTTTAGAACATTCGGCGTTCACAAGGCGCACACCGCCGATGAATGGACATCAATTCTTCATCTCGCCACGCGGTGGGAATTCAACGATATACGTGCACTTGCCATCAGTGAACTAGAACATTACTCTCTCAACCCCGTGGACAAGATTGTTTTGTCCAGGGAATTCAATATCCGATCTCGGTGGACATTATCGGCTTATACAGCGCTCTGCGAGCGAGTGAAACCCGTCACAATACAGGAAGCGCGAGCTCTGGGCTTGGAGTTGACCGTCCGTATCTCTCAGCTTCGTCAACAACTGCACAGCGGACCTCGACGTCGTAATACTTATCCCGTGATAGCAACACGGCAGCATGGAGGGACAACAAGTCCTGAGGGTTCTTCATCCGAGGACCTCAGGGGAGGTCTCGGGGGACGTGGTGTTGTCGGCGGACCTCAAGAAAGGCGACATGCAGGATCCCCTCGAAAATTACTCAACATGACCCCAAAACTCTCTGACACATCGCGCCTGGTTGCGAATGCATTTGGACTATTGGATATTTGCGACTCAGCCTCCCTTTGATGATCGAACGGCAGTGGCGTTTCCACGAACATCTTGTTATGTTATTCGGCGCGTGGTCGTCGTATGATTCGGGTTCCCGATGGCTGTGAACGTAGTCATAGCGCGGAGAGACTGGATCTGGTCTGTATTTCGCAACGTTGTCCGTAAGTCAATGTCCCTCAATTTGAACGTGCTTTCCAGCTGGAAACATGTAAGGAACTTGTCTTGTCGTGTTCATCTAATAGTATTGACTCGCAGTCTTACAATATGTTTCTGCCCACACTGCAAGGTGGGCTCGCACCCTGTATTATGTAAAATTCTGGAAAAACACTGGCAGTCGCACCGAGCAGCCGCCTGGTACTACATAATAACATTAATGCATTCCTGGAACCCTTATAATCATCAAGCCGTACCAGAGACCGACAACAGGGTTGCTGCGTAACGTGCCCGCCTCGAGGTCCCCGCATGCATCCGATTTGCCCAACTCGTCACCGTGCATAGTGTTGTCTTGACGTATGAATGGAACACCGCAGAGTATATAAGCACAATGGACCGTAGCCGCAACATGTGTTCTACACGTGTATAGTGTAAAAAAGCTGGATTTGAAAACCCGGACTCTTCATCCATACCTCTTCGGCGAGCCTCCTCATCCACACTTTCCGTCGCTCGGCCAACAAGGCGAAATACTAATGGCGCCCCATTCTCGAACTCAATCAAATGAGCAAACCTCCTTCAGCGCTCTTAGGCATCACGACAAATACTACCTCAACGGAGGTGACTTGTATTTCCTGGTGAGCAAGTTCCTACGTTTCAGACCTCCTTTTGATGCTGGATATGTTTGCAGGTTGAGAATCACCACTTCAGAGTCCACCGTTATTTCTTCGAGAGGGAGTCGTCGTTTTTCGAAGGCAAACTTAGTGTCCCGGCTACGCCTGGGGAGGCGCAAATCGGCACATCCCAAGGTAATGCAATTGTTCTGGACGACGTCAAAAGCATTGAGCTTGAGCGATTTTTATGGGTGTTCTATAACCCGTGAGTTGTTCTTACGTGCGCCATCTGCTGTGAGCTAAATGGGATGGCATTTAGAAAATATTCCCTCTACAACACCACAATAGAAGAGTGGACGTCAATCCTAGAGCTGGCTCACCGTTGGAAGTTCGCTGAAGTGAAAAATCTCGTCATCCGCGAGCTCGAGAAGCTTGGAATGGACGATATCCAGAAGATCGTTCTGTACCACAAGTACGACGTCGACAAGAACCTCCTCGTTCCGTGTTATTCGGCCCTGTGCAAGCGGGAGGCTCCTCTCAGTCTTGAGGAGGGCATCAGATTAGGCCTTGAAACAGCCTTGATGATCGCACGAGCACGAGAATGCGCACGGTGCAACCCAGTAGGCGGTGGGCCGAGAAGTCCAACTTCGGTCGATCTCAATGAGCAGGACATGCGTAGTATCGTCGAGGATCTCTTCGGCATCGTGAAGCCTGCAGATTCATCGAAGGTGGCCGCTACTGCACCTGCAGCAGCCAATGGTGGCACAGCCCCATCAACCAATGGTAGAAACGGATCCGCCAGTGGTAGCGCTTCAGTGTTTCCATCAGGTGGATCGGTGATACCTACACACACACTATCACCTTCTAAATTGACTCATCATTATTTTCAGCACAGACATCCGGCGGTAAGGTCCCAGCAAGTGAGGCACCCAAAGCTGGAGGAGAATTCTCATTGGTCGACCCCACAGGAACCTCCCCTACAGCAAGTGCCGTCACCAATCCCAATGGTTCCGAAGGGAGCTCCGACGGAGGCGGAAACGAGAGCACACCCCCAACCCCAATTACAAAGGACAAGACGACAGTCAATGGTGGGGGAGGCAGCGGCAGCGGAGGCGGAGGGAGGGGGGGAAAACCCAACAGAAACAACAAGTGATGCGAGGGAAGAAATGGGCGAGGGTTACGGTGGACTAAAAACTGACGACATGAATGTAAATAACGACGTTGGTACTTTTGGAGATATCCATCTTGACGCGGATGAAAGGACAGCTGAAGAAGTAGCCGGTACTACAGCAAAGCTCGAGGCGGAGGGAAAAGTAGAGGAACGATCGTTGGGTAGTTGTAATACTGGAGAGGCCGAAGCCAACCACAACGAGGAAGTTGTGAATGCGGAGGACGCCGTTGACATTGCAAATCTCGATGTCAGTGAACCGATGCCAACTACGTTCCGAGAAGCACGGGATGCCACGAAAACCACAAAGAACCCCGAGGCGGAGATTGAGAGGGACATGATAATGGGCAATGGCGACTTGGGCACAGCAGGCACTGACGGTGACGGTGACGGAGACCATGGTGTAGAAGAACTCGATGATCCCGATGGCCAGGACCGAAGCGACAGTAATGGGATGAGCAACGGTGAGGCTGAAAATGACATTAATCCATCCGAGGCTGATGAAAGGGGCGGCATCACATGCATCACAGCACACGATCCAGGAAACGGCGAGTCTGAACACGGGAACGCAATGGATAAAATGCCACCCATGAGCAATGCTGACAAGAGCGATAAAGCCGAAGAAACTGGTCAAGGACAAGCGAACGGAAGCCAGAGTGACACGACTTTTAGAACAGCTGGCGACGGGCAGGGTGTGGAAACGAACGGAGAGCCAGAAGAGAAAAGTCTCACGGGTGAGACAGTCGTGGTCAACAAGGATCATGCCGATGGTGCAGAATCGGACTCGAAAGCGGATCCTAGAACAGAGTGGGGAGAGACGAGAGTGGAGAACGAAGAGCTACAGAAAGAAGGGAAAGCAGTTGGAGACGGGTGGGCCGATGCGGAGGGCGATGTAAACAGCCTTTATCCCGGCAAGGCAACAGAGAATTCCACCGAGAATAACCCTGACCATGGAAACGATTCGAGCACTGCTACTAACGGGGCAGGTACCCCACACGAGACAGCAGAGAGCGGAGATGCCAGTGGGGAAGTCGCAGACCATAGTATTCAAGGCCTTTCGACGAGTGGAGATGCACTGAAGCCAGATTTAATCAATTTCGACGACGATTTCGACGACGAGTTTTACGACGTTCCCGGTGGGTTTTGGAGTTAGAGGACCTTCCCGTCAAACACTATAGCGATCATATCAAGCGTGCGATTTAATTGTTTCCCGTAATATGTATTACTTGCCTTCTGCCTGCCGAATGGAGAGTGAAGAATCAAGTCATCCAGTACTCATGGCATTTCTGTGAAGACGAGTAGGTCTCATCTGCCGTTCCACGAACAGGACAGGATGCCGCCATACAAGCCTCGTTTGACTTCCAGATAGACAATGCATTCCTCACGAAGAACCAGGATTCTTGAAGAGTCCATGTGCTCAACCAACGGTAACTGCGTTGGTACGTGAAATGTGGGATGGTTGTCGTAAGCAATTGTAGCGTGAAAAGCAGCTGAAGAGATGACGGTTGTCAAGTCAACGAGTTTGTGAAAGGGGATGAATGATTGGGAGTAGCTTATGGCACGAACTAAATGCAACTAACTATAGAGCGTTGTAAGTGACACCACATGCAAAACGGATCATCCACACTTACACTAAAAATGGCTGTGGTGGATGGGTTTGACTACCCACGCGACTATCAAAATGATTTCTCTATCTCTTGCCGTGCTGGTGGAGGATTCAGCAAAGCTATGAAGAACATTATCCCAATTACCTTTGTCTAGGTCCTTTCTGTCCCAATTGCTCATCTCTCCCAAAGCCTCCGGTCTCGTGGCCCCAAAAAAGACATCTTTCCAACCAACTGTGTCTTTCAGAAGTCCTTGAGCAGAAGGCTGGCGTTCTTGATGAGCTTGTGCGAGCTTTTTGAGTCTTCCTATTTCATCGTCGTGGAGTGGCTTGTCCGACTTGAGTCGTTGAGCGAGTGACTCGAGGATTGAGATTTGCGCAGTTAGGTGTGCTCTCTGGGCATCTGCTGTTTTTCTATGAACAAGGAGGTGGACGGAAAGAGACGTTATAGCCAACGAGTATAGGACGTGAGGGAGATAGCGGAGAGTCATGACTCGGAGTTCTTTACGCGTTTGGATCTGTCCTGGCACGGCGATGACATGATTGCACCAGTTACGTTTGGCACTAGGGTCGTCCACGACACGAGGTGGTTTAAAATTTTTGCCTGACGACCGTACCGAACTTCAATTCTCTACCATCGCAAAATGTTCACAGCTGATCATCTGGCAAACTTCAATAATGTTACGGCTGATTCTTTGGCAGCACAAGCCGGTCTGCTGGTTGAAGGAAATATTGCAGACACTCCTAATGGTGTGTTCCTCAAGAGGCAAGTTAGTCTGAACGATTTCATGTGTGTAGTGGGTCCCTCAATGTACCCTTCAAGATGGGTATCCTTCAACGCAAGCCTCATGCTGAGCAAATAAAAATCCACCAGTGAGTCGGGCATATGGCTGCGTATTTAGTCATTTCAATGAATATTTGCACAGTGAGTTCGCAGCCAAGTATCTGCCAGCAGCGGCCGAGAAATATAAAGAGAGCCCCGATGCCTTGAACTCTTCTCTGAGCCTGATGAATCTTGTCGGCCACACGTTAGTTCTTTTATTGTTTTATTTGATGTGTTTCCTGATAGATATTTTGTATCCGTAAAGGCCGTACTTTGTTCGCTTTTCCAGAACTCCGGCTGGTCGAGGCATCGCAGCTCTGCAGGTGAAGCGCATGCTCGATGTTTCGCCTGATACCGATAGCGTCGGAGAAATCTGCCAGTTTTTGTCTACCGCCCTAGTCCCTCAATATCAATCATGCTGCTAAATGATGACACGTCGAATGCAGTGCGGGAGTGAGGACGCACAAAGAGAGCTGTTTTAGTACTAACGGATAACTCCGGGCTGAGTTTTAATCGGCCCGTTGATATAAACTCGTGGTATTTGCACTGTCGTCGTCGTGTGAAGTTGTTGGAAGATTCTATACCAGCCCCCATTGATCTCTTCACCAAAATGGAGTGCCTGAAACGTCCGACTCGGCTTCCTACGTAGATCTATAGAGTTCCTTTGTCTCCATCGGCCATTTCGTCCGTCATCACTCTACCTCCTCTCCTATAGTACCCCCATGGACTCCAGCTTGGAGCCCCTCGAAAAGGTTGTTTCATTCGCATATACATCATCGCCCCGTAATGTTCATCAGATTACTCCACTCAGATTTTCAAAAAAGTCGAAGAAGACTCTGAACGTCGCGCCGAACAAAATGACGACCACGGCGCCACTCCGGGTACAACGACAAAAGAAAAGCGACGCGCCAGTATCACTATTTCTCGATTTGGCCAGGTGAGTGGTCCTGTGGATGTTGAGCTCGCCCGAGTTTACCCTTTGGATAGATTAATCCCGAATCAGAAAATCGTTCGAGTATACCACCTAGACCAAATAATCTGTCTACGATTGCCACCCAGTCAACGTTTTATCAAGCACAGTTTAATGTACGTGTTATTCCCTGATAAGAAAGAAAACTCATCAAGGTTTCGATAACCGGCATTGCTCGTTTTCTTACTCCACGATCATAGAATAGAAGCAATACTTCAATCGCATCATCCGCGGGATCTGGCGTTTCAGGAGAGCAACACACAGAAGACGATCTCCGTGTCACGCAAATGGAGACCATTGCTGGTCGTAGAAGCATATCAAAGACCGTTGGGAGCATATTGTCACGCCGACTGACGCGTACACGTTCCGCAAGCGTCTCGAATAGAGACATTAATTTGGTCATTGGGGTGTCAGTGGAAGAGGAGATCGTTGAATCCCCGGCACACGTGGAGACGATCCAGGAGGCTACTGCCTACTCGCCGAGACTTCGTATCCGGCATTCCATGCTTAGCATGTCAGCTTCCCCTCCAGCTACAGGAAATGGATGGATGGCGAGAGCCAAGGGATTTACACGACGAAAAGCGATACTACCTTAGCGTGTAACCTAACCACGTGACTAACAATTGTAACCCACGGAACCAGAAAGCGCCCAGCTGTCATTAATGTTTATATAAGATGGTTCCGTTTTTCTCTCACAACGATATGATATTCGCCCCTGCTCATCTCAGCGCAATTGGCTGTCCAGGCGCCCACTGGCAAATCTCATGCTACTAATGACTGAATGTCATCAAGACTCAGATTATCAACCAGTAGGCCCACACCCTTTTCATACTCTTCACATCATTCTGATTAACCTTGCGTTTAGTTGACGACGTTCTTCGGCAAAAACTGGCCTGCACGAGACACAAAGTTCTTGCCAGACTTGTTAAACCCAAATCGGCGTTCACAGTCGTTGCACAACATGCATAGCGCACGCACCTCACGCGCCACCACTATCCGACGCGATGCTGTTCCGCACGATGTTATTGACGACGAATTTTCATTATTCGTAGAAGCTACTCCCCCATGGGACGAAGAAGGGCCTACCGAATTCGACGACATTCTTTTTGATACCGATTTTGATCGCTCTTGCCTTTATGCTCTCGACAGACAGCTCCTCCTCTGTCCGATCGACTCCTTCATAGATTTGTGTTGGACAGAGGCTGTGGTAGAGGACCATACACCTCGTCCACACTCTATCCACTTGTACGCCTCATCAGATCATTCGACCGACTATCACTCTGATCTTGAGGACGGCGACCAAACTCCGAATGATGGGCGGTCAGAAGAGACCCCTTTCAAGGACACAAAACATTTCGTTCATTTTGTAAGTGGCTAATATTTTTCACTATGATAGAAAAGTTTCCTCACTTTGAAACTCTACTCTCAGACGCAGGATTCATTTTCCTCAACTTCCTCACCACTCTCTAGCCGCACTGATGACAGCCAGCATGGCAAGATACCACTGGTGTTCTTTGACGCTCATTTTCCTGTCAGCAATCCTAACGAGTCCATTCACTTCTTCCCCGTATCACCGCTGGCAAGTCGCCGCCGAGGGGCCGACCGAAAACTCCCTCACGCCCGAATAGCGGCGTTCTGCTCAAACCTGCCGGGACGTTTGATAAAATCCGCCAGTGCTCCATAGACCCCTTTGTTGTTTTATGCTATTATTATTCATGCGCCCGGTAACATAATTTGTTATAGTATCAGTCAACTTACTTTTCATATGTAGCGCACCACCGTAACGTTTGAATATGTCGGTGTAGCTCTGTTGTAGGTTTTAGGAGATGAGGCTGGAGCCGACCCGCAATGTATGATGGTTGGATCTCCACTGCATCTTAACTCCACCCGAGACCGTTGATGCAACGTTGATGGGCACAATTGAATGGATTTCGGTTCGACTTCGACTCCAAAATCTTCGATCCCTCGCTACAGCTTATCATTACCTACGCGGCGTTACGTAAAGCCCAACTACGAAACGGTTTCGGGAGGAGTAAAAAGGAACATATATACTCCCCTTAATAGAATGTATACGCCCAGGCGGATCATCAGGTGCCAGCGGTCACTGCAGGAGTTCCGAAAGATCCGTTGCGTGGCCATTAAAAAATGGGGAAAAATGACCACACTAATCCACACATGTGATGCATCTCTGTGCAAGGCTCAGCGCTCAGCAAGCAGTGTTAGCCGAGAATGTATGAGCGATCCGGAACGGCAATTCAAGTTGCCGATGCCAAGCGGAAGTTGAATATTCCCCTGGCTTCAGCAGCCCGTCACCTGGATTTATACCACAGCTCTTTACTCCAGCACGTATGACCATGGTTGGACAGGCCCTCTCGTCAAAACCTGCAGTGCAGGCAGCTGACGGCCATGGCAATGGTACGGGTGTCGAAGTCATGTTTAAGCAAATCATGGGAGCCATGCAAAAATCGGTAAGCAAAGCTTTTCACCATCGAGTTATAGCATCTGTCTACACGGATTGTAGCATGAAGACATTGCAGACCTCAAACAGGAGTGCGCTGACCTCAAACAGGCAAACGCCACCCTCGAACGTCAAGTGCGCGAAGGGATTCAGGTAAGCTGGCTGGTTTGTTATGTTGCGACACGTCGGACAAAGAACGGCGTTATTACGGTGTGTTCTGCAGTGCCCGAGGCAGACAATGATGCTTTCTTAAGGTTCACGAGTTGGGATAGGGGCCTCAACGTGGAATGACCTATTAACATCTCGTTCAATAGAACTTCAGCGGTTCCCGCCTTTCCACTCCTGGGTTTATGACGCCCGGGTTCATGACGCCCGCCCCATCGAGTCCTCAAATGCGCACAAAATTACCCTTCCTTAACCTCAGCCCGGCGATACCCCTGAGCACTAGTTATACTCCCTCTCGTCTGGGGGATAATATCCCCAGCCCATTTCCGTTTGGAATGCGTGACATACCAGGGTTCTATGCTGTCATCCCAGCTGGCGGCGCAGGCACACGTTTATGGCCCCTTTCGCGCGAGGGCCACCCTAAATTCCTGCTCGATCTGACATTGAAAGGTCGTTCGCTCATTCAAGCTACCTGGGATCGTCTCCTTCCTCTTTCTTCTGCTGAACGTACGACTGTTGTTGCCGGTCCGGCACACATCAAATTCATCCGCGAACAAATTCCTGATCTCCAAGCGGAAAATCTTTTCTGTGAGCCCGGACCGAAAGATTCGATGGCGGCCATTGGACTGGCTGCAGCTGTTTTGGCACGACGTGATCCGGACGCAGTCATTGGCTCTTTCGCAGCAGACCACATGATATCCGGAGACGACGCCTTCTTGTCCGCTGTCGCCGAAGCAGTTGAAGTAGCCCGTAAAGACTACCTCGTCACGATCGGCATCGCACCATCTCATCCTTCTACCGGATTTGGTTACGTGCGCCTGGGCGACAAACTTGATATCAGCC
The DNA here is from genome assembly GCA_003314045.1 of Hygrophorus pudorinus. Lineage (NCBI taxonomy): Eukaryota > Fungi > Basidiomycota > Agaricomycetes > Agaricales > Hygrophoraceae > Hygrophorus > Hygrophorus pudorinus. Next base: position 30,888 of record QLPF01018913.1, on the reverse strand, counting down.
AGGCACCCAATGCACGACTCGTATCGAGTTTCAAGGAGAAGCCTGACGCCCGAACGGCTGCATCTTACATTGCGACCGGTAAATATAGGTGGAATGCGGGAATGTTCGTCACGAAGGCATCGTTTTTGTTGTCATTGCTGAGGGAATATATGCCAGAGTTGCATGATGGATTGGTAAGGATTGCGGACGCCTGGGACGACGAAGTGACGAGACAGAATGTGTTGAATGAAGTGTGGCCTGGGCTGGAAAAAATTCCGATCGATAATGCCGTTGCGGAACCTGCAGCTATGGAGGGGAGAGTTGCTGTTGTACCTGCTACGTTCGGTAAATTAATCGTTGTTTCTACGGTCGAAAGCATGGTTAACACGGCCTTGTAGGTTGGGATGATGTCGGCGATTTCTCGTCTCTTGCTGACCTTTTGCCGGCCGAAGCAAATCAACCCCGTATCCTTGGAGACAACAGTCTTGGTGTGTACACTCCCATCCGCTCTAAACCCGATTGACACGCCTTTACCCCTGCAGTTGTGACGGAACACGTAGCAGGTGGCATAGTTGTCCCAGGCTCCGGACGCCTCATTGCGTGCCTGGGCGTCGACGATCTCGTCATTGTGGACATGCCTGACACATTGCTCGTCACTACCCGTGCGCGGTCTCAGGAGGTTAAAAGACTCGTAACAAGATGTCGTGACGCTGGTTTCAAACATTTGCTTTAGGTATTCGTAGCTGACAATCATTTCTTCTCGAGGTTTTATGGCCGATTATCAAGTAATTGTAGGTATGGGGATGGATACATTAGTTATTATTTATTACGATACTAGTACTACTCGTCGGACGCAAGGGAACAACATTGTAGTTGTTCTTACTATGGGACTCGGATTTGGCGCGGTTATCATTGGATTATACTATTTTCTCTTATATGACTTGGCCAATTGGTCGGGAGTGGCAACTAGTCAGTTCTCGTTACTGTTAGAGTTAGATCAGTACGCAGCCCCAGAGTGCATGTTGTGCTTCTGTGGGCGTACTATTGTGCGAATCCCTCCAAGTGGATCGAATTGAGGGCACTCAGGCTGTTGGCTTCCTCCCCGGATCCTCAAGGTGCTTCCCCTTCGCCCAGGTTGCTATCGACATGAAACAGAACACACTACATCCTGATGCTTTCGATCGGAAGGGTTTATATTCTCTCACTCGTCCAGCCTCTGGCCACTCAATATCTCACTCACACATCTTATGATGCCCTTCAAGTTTGACTCAGATGACATGTCGTCCCAATCCTCTGCCACGACCGATGTTGATGCAGGAGTTGGACTTTCAAACCCTCAACTGTCCCAAGGTCGACGTCGCATGCTCGACCTTGTCAACCGACTCCACAGCACAGGGTATGTCGTTGCATGTCATCTTATTCTACAGTCACTTACGAGCTCCGTGCAGAGTACAAGTCGATATCGATCTCCCTCAGATCGCGGTCATAGGCTCGCAAAGTGCTGGGAAATCATCCCTTATAGAGTCAATTTCAGGAGTCACACTTCCTCGTGCTGCAGGTCTTTATTATCATTCCTTTCTTGTTTAAATATCTTGTTCATTGGGTTGCAGGTACCTGTACACGGTAAATACCACTTGACGAGTCTTTGTCACTGGGATAACGTCATGCACTCAGATGCCCCACAGAGTGCGGACTATCTTATTCAACTGACCCGTGGAGATGCGTCGTTTCTCTACGGTTTACGACGGATGAACACGGGCAACCACTTGGCCAAACCCGTAATGAGTTTTTTGGTCCTCCGATTTTCAGGAAAGCGGAAGTGGAAGACAGGATCCGGAGGGCTCAATTAGCCATACTCAACCCGAAGAGAGACCACCGAAAATTTCTCGATGGTAACGATGAATCCGATGCGACTGAGTTGACATTCTCGACAAACTGTGTTTCTCTGCAGATCAGTGGGAAAGACGTTGCTGATCTTTCTTTCGTGGATCTGCCGGGTCAGTCCCTTTCATCGTCTGATGTTCAGATACCGTTCTCAGAATGTATACTCTAGGCTTAATTGCGAGCGTGGCCAAAGGCGGGAATGGCAACGACATAGAGTTGGTCAAGAATCTTGTCAAGTCTTACATATCGAAGCCGAGTTGTTTGATCCTTCTCACGGTCGCTTGCGAAAGTCGGTTTCCCTCTTGGTCAGTTTGGTAAAATATAATTGACCAGCGAGGTGATACAGCCGATTTTGAGAACCAAGGCGCTCACCACTTGGCGAAAGAGGTCGATGGCGAAGGAAAGCGAACCATAGGTGAGCTTTGCATCGTCGTTAATGAGCGTTGTATGCATCTATCTGGTAATCAGGTGTATTGACAAAGCCCGACCGAATCTCCCCTGGCGACGAAGACCGATGGCTAAAAATTCTCCGGAATCAAACCGAACCCTTGGAAAACAACTGGTACTGCGTGAAGCAGCCCAGCTCGAAAACTCTTACCACAGGCATCTCCTGGGCTGAAGCGCGTAAGCAGGAGAACGAGTTTTTCTCAATGATCCCACCATGGTCTACGCTTGATTCGATGTATCAGAAATATCTTCGCACCAGCAACCTCACCGATCGACTTAGCACAATTCTATCAGATCTTATTGCCAAACGGTCAGTCTTCCTTCCTAAAGGCAGCTCCTTCTGAGCGCATTTCCACAGGCTTCCGGAGATTCAGGAAGAGCTTCAGAAGCTGCTTCGAAAGACAGAAGAGAGTTTGTCTGAGCTCCCGATACCTCCTTCCGAAGATGCATTTGGGCAAGTGATGCACCTTCTGAGTGGATTTATGCGGGACCTTTCCCAACACATTGAAGGTGTGCCCAAGGAAGACGGTCTTCTACAAACTATCCGACCTGTCCAGGAAGAGTTCAGGAAGTCAATTCTGGCAACCGCACCTACCTTCCGACCATATGAGAAGAAATTTTCTGGTCGAGATCCACCGCGCAGACCGGCATTTCTGTCAAGTGAGGAATACGAAGAAGAGGAAGAAACATGTGAAGCAGAGGAAGAAATAGCCGCAAAAAAGGCAGAAACAAGCGACGAAGAGGAAGAAACAGGCGAAGAAGAGATGGGCGGGAACGATGGGCGGGTGAGCAGGCAGTATAACAACAAAGACAAAGACAAATCTGTCGGGCGAGTAGCCGTGTATGTCGATGAAGTGCTTGATCGAGCTCAAAAGTAGGGATTTTCAACCCCGTGGTTCATTTCTTGTTAATTGGACTCGTTTATCGCACCAGGGCGCGTACCCGTGAACTTCCCGGAAACTATCCATTTGTCGTCCAGGAGCTATTTATTTCGTCGATCACGAAACAATGGGGTGCGCCCGCCAAGGTTCTGTGCAACGCCGTCTACAAGATAATGTCGGACTATGTGCGGGATATTGTTACCAGCCACTTCGCGTCTTTCGGACAAGGGGGACTGCAACAGCGTGTACTGTCAGTTCGACTTTTATCAGCTTACTTTTTTCTCTCGACTAAAACTTCATTCGATGTCTAGGGTTGTTCTTTCAGACCATATTCGACAGGCGTATGTTAGGACAGGAGAAAAGATAGACTGGCTGCTACGTCTAGAGGAGCGGCCCTTTAGTTTGAATACGCACTACCTCGCCGATTACAAAGACAAATTCCTCGCATACTACAAAGGATACCGCGAGAAAGATGCCAACAACAACTTGATGGCCAACATTCGGTCCTACCCCGTGGGGCACAACGCCCAGTCGCCATATGGCGTATCAAAGATTTTAGCGGGTTTGGTCGAGGCAGGTGTGACTGGCACTAAACCTTCGGATTTGACGAAGCTGCTGCCTGCAGATCAAATGGAGCCTGCACTCATCATCATGGCAGTGAGTGGTGGATTTGATTGCTTCCCCCATCATCTGATCACCGATCCTAGGACGTGCGAGCGTACTACCAGGGTGCGTTTCTCGTTAATACTTTTAATCCAATATTCACTGGTTGGATTCCACAGTCGCGTACAAACGCTTTACAGATAACATTCCTCTAGCAATAGACCACGAGCTCGTGCGTGGTTTAGAACAAGGCCTCGATTCGACCTTATATAAAGGTCTCGGAATCAATGGAGCCAATGGCTTCCGGGTATGCAAAGAACTGATGCAGGAGAGTCCACATGTGGCGGGTCGGCGTGAGGAATTGAACAAGAAGAGGGAACGTTTGGCTTTCGCAAGTCATGAGCTACTTCACATTGGGTTCTAGGGTACCGAGTCGGTCTTGTGTGTAACCTTATTTGCTGCGAATCCACGCAGAATCAGCTGTCGCCGAATTCAAGGCTGGCACTTACATTGCGCCATGAAAATTAGCGACAACTTGTGTAAATCGAATGTACAGTCATCTGCAGCCATTAGTAGTGCGACTATGTCAGCGATATCGCCGATTTCGATGCAGAAATCTAGCTTACTGGCAGGTCAAAACGTCCGACCCCTCCGAATACAACTTGAAATTTGCATCGGACGCGCGATATAGCTAACGAAAGACTCATTGCGGGTTACTGGCATGACGGGACCCGATAGATTATTTTGGAAGGGTGCCCCGAAGAAAGTTGACAAACTTGGAGAACTCAAGCTCGATGACTTATTGCAGGATGCGAAGTGCCAGGGGGTGCAGTAGAGCAACCGCCTGAGGAACTAACAAAGCCCTTGTAGTTGGGTAATGCGGCCAGCGCAGAATGTAGTCACGATCCCGAGAACCACCAACAGGCTGACACGGGTCTGCACATGCGTCAACGCAGCCGTGCATTCGTCGTGGCCGATGCTGCATCGCCTCCGAACCGCATCGTCTTCGGTGAGTGTTTCTTTCCTGGAGGTCTGGGGACGACTCGTCGTTGGTCGACACGAAATGGAGCGACTCACACCCCTGAAGTGGTTGTCTTCTGTGTAGTTTGTTGCCCAGGGCCTGATACACCATCATCACGGTGTGCGGTAGACAGGTTCAGGGATTCGGCTAGCCCACCGGTACCTCGTCACAGTATCTCTGTAGTCGCGTTCTTTCATGCGGCCGTGATCCGCGTAATAGTGCATATATATTTCTTTTCGACGCCCCTTTTCCATCATTATATGTAACCTAACACCTCCCACCTAGATGTTGCTATGGGAGACAATGGCGTTCGTCGTTCCATAGTCTCCCAGCTATCTTATCTTTTCCCTGGCATTTACACAAACGAGAACGTCGCATTCGTGGGCACGCATCAACATTCTGGCGTCGGCGGATACTTGGAGAACCTCTTACCACAGATTACATCCCTCGGCTACGTGAAGCAAACTGCCAATGCTATCGTGGCTGGCACCGTCCTTGCCGTTCAGCGCCCACACGAGCCTCGCCCCCTGAAATTTAAGTTTAGGCAACATAACGGTACTGAACGCAAATATAAATCGATCCCCCTTCGCCTACTTGGCCAACCCTGCAGAGGAAAGACGGAGGTATCAATTCGACCAGGATAAAGATCTGACGTACGCCCTTCGTCCTTGCAGCCCATTTCGGGTTGTCCCTACTTATGTTTCGTCTCAATTTACTCGTACCTTTATTCGTACCACAGCGTGATGATGCCAACGGGAATGCGCGCGGCTTTTTGAGTATGTGAAGTAAGAACAATAGGTCGATCAGCGGTGACAACAAATGTATGGCTGCTTACCTGTAAGTTAATGCACACGTCTTCTTTACGTTTCCATTATAACTCAAGGAATCAGCATCCGTCGACCCATCGTCTATGCCGGGAAACAACACCCCCGTCGCTGGGTTTACGCAGTGTACGTGAATACCAATGTACCGTCACGAACTTCTAACTATCCAATTGGAACTAATAGCAAACGTTGGGGATACAAGCCCAAACACATGTGTCCATGTTCATCGTTCTTTTACTACATTCAACCTGACTAGACCTTCTGCCTGAGAAGCCTTGGGGCATTTTGTGAAAGTCCTGGTCAATCATATGACGGCCAACCCTGTGATCCCGAGCACTCTACTTGCGGTGGTACCACCCAAGATTGTCATGGACGGTAAGTAAACTGGCCACCACCGTCCCTGAAATATCGGCATTGATCACCTGTATACTCCAGGTTTCCAAATTTCTGACTACAGGCTCATTGGCCACGCACAATTCCATGGTGCACAAACAGTCATGAATCAAACATTGGCACCTGTTAGTGGAACTGTCAGGAGCGTGCATGTTCTTATGAACATGTGGGTAACTTCTTGTTATACTTCCTGAGGGCATACTACTGAAATACGTGTCAGGTCCTTCCATACTTTCACCTTGCCAAATGGAACATCAGTGCAAACTTGCCCAGCAGTCTTATTCTGGTTCACCTTCTGAAGGTTGTTTAGTTTCTGGGTGTGCATTTGGCAGGCAAGCGAACTACGTGGGCTTTGCGTCTCTGTAAATGCACATCTCTTGAGAAGCTGTGTGTGTAAATGATAGCGATGGACCTGGAGTGTTTGATTTCATTCAAGGTGACAATTCATCACATCCTCAGTATGTGTTTTGGATACTTACTCTCTTCCTGTCAGAAATCCTTTGTGAAAACTTGTCAAGGGTTCGTTATTTATTCTACAGATTCGGGCTGAAATCGTGACCATTGTCGACATTCCCAGGAGCTATTACATCTCCACCGCCACCGGAACAGGTGGCTTGCCAAGACCCCAAGCCCATTCTTCTGAACTCCGTACTACGGTCTCCTCTGACTGACTTTGTCAGCACTGACAATTTATGGGGTATCTATAGGGTTATGCACACATCCCATATGAGTGGTCGCCGACCACCGTTGACATTCAAATGCTTCGCGTCGGTAATTTGGTAACGCTGATTATGCCAGGTATGCTCCCATACATTCCGGAAGGATTCTCACAGCCATCCTGTAATGGTAATGCTTACTATCAGGGGAGTTGACAACGATGGCTGGAAGAAGGATGCGGTGAGCGGACTATCGTGTTCAATGATGGCATTTCAATGCCGCGACTTATTTGTTCCGTTTCAGCGAGTGCCCAGTCATTATCTCTTGGCATCCTCGATTCGAATGCATACGTTGTTATTGCGGGACCTGCCAACACGTGTAAGAGGATTATCCATTGATCAAGTCGTGCCTACCGTACCAGGATCGAAAGAGGCCCATTACGTCACGACCAGTGGAACCAAGTGCTTCGACTATCTTTGGTCAATGTCAGTCGGATATCATAACTTTCGTCGTTGGGCTAACTCTCATCTTTTGCATATTGAGATACCCTGGATGCTTACATTGATAAGTACGGGAGCTTGTTGACTTTTCTCGCTGACAACGCCACTGGAACGCCTGCTACGGACCCAGCACCGACAAACCAGACGTCCAAAGCAATCTCGATGCGAGCAAGTACCGTTGTCCCATGCTTTCGTCCCGCGTTTTAGCCTTTTGACCCACTTCCTCCATCTTGCAGACACCAGTTATTGCTGATGCCGCAAACAATTCGGCAGCGTCCTTGTTGATGTGAAAAGTACTGTATACCATCCTGGAGACGCAGTCACTATCCAATTTGTGGGAGCAAGCCCCCGCGTGAGTACGATCTCGCGGGTTTCTGTCTGACGCTGGACGTGACCTTTGTGCCGTAGAACAACTTACGGCTTGAGGGAACTTTCCTCAGTGTGGACCAGCTAGTCTCTGCGCGGTGGATGGCTATTAGATCAGATTCGCATCCCTCGACCCGGTATTAATGGACCAGGACCAGTACTGTTATTAATTATCAAATACCTCCGGGCACCTAAGCTTTCTTCAGATACTGGGCACTAGCGCTGTGGTTATTTCTTGGTAAGTGATCCTGATAGCTTCATACACACCGAGAGATGACATTGCTTCAGGCCCAGGACAATTGAGAGCGATCCACCCGGTGATCCTTTTTTTCCCCTCTTTTGACAACATGTTACCTATTTCGATTCTATCTTTCAGTCGGAACGTACCGGATCGCCTATTTTGGAGATTTCAAGCCGTTCATCGGGTCAATTTCGTCCTTCACTGGGATCTCGTCGAATTTTATCATTGTATGCAGATGATGGTGACTACGATATATGGAATAATGGTCATGCTTTGTACGTGTGAGGCACGTGAGGACGTAGATTTGTCTGGATATGCCGACATGTGTTACCGTATCAGGTTACCTGGAAGCCTCGAGGTTCCCATGCATTCATTAAAGGAAGCATTGGATCCGTATAAAGCTGTAGCTTTGGGATAGCAAATGTCGTTTGCGGACTGCCGCAGTATTCCTTCCAGTGGCCGCAGTCCTCAACAGACCTATCATCAACGATAATGTTCACGAATCTCCGCAGTACGCTGGCCGGGCCCAACTCCACAGAAGCCAAGAAAGTCATGAGCCCAACACTACGTTCGGACATCTATAGCGCTATAGACAGTTCGAAGTCGTGGATAATCGGAGGCTTAGGCGGTGGTCAGGCTGGAGATGGAGTGTCATTTGGACCGGTTGTGTCGACTATTCAGAAGCACTTCCCGGACATCAAGATTGGAATGGATTCGATGGGACACGCTGACGGTGAGGTGGCGATTGTGGTAGGGGGAATCGTAAACATGATATTAGAGATGAGCAAGTGGGACGCTATGGCCGCGACCATGGCAACTCGGACATGGGTTGAAACCCTTACGGAAGGTATGGCCAATGTCTTTATTAGTTGGTGGTGAATCCTGACCTTGGCAGCGTATGGGAGGGTGCCGAATACGAGTCCGGGAGGTAGGAAGGACCTAGTAGCGAGAGGGATAACGAAGGGGGTCAATCAGAACGTCAATGTATCACTTATGACCAGGGAGTTTGCCGCGAGGATCCAGATCATTTCCACGCTGAAAGCCTGTAAGCACCTCTTTTTAGGAATGCTGTCCCGAATAATGACTGAATAATGATTTCCAAAGTGAGTGGGAAAATACATGGGGTTGGAACCGACGAGGCCAGACAGGGCGAGGCACTCTGGAGCTCCAAGTTCATTTAGACTCTTTGGAATTATTCTAAGAATTTTTGGGTTATTTCTTCAAGCTTCAAGGATCAAGGTGTCGTTCGTGATAGTACTAGAAATTCTGTATTTTCAATGAGTAGTGTAATGTAGGAGATAGTTAACACGCACATTGTGCTTGTATCGACCATGACCTCCCTCAAGTTCGGATGAAAGGCCGCAAGGGCACAATGGAGATAAGCAGCGTTTCAGTAGAGATATAGTTACATTACATCTAGTTTACAAATGAGGATGAGCTCTCGTAACAAAATTAATCAGTGAAACTCGGGACTATGCCACGTCGAAGCAGTTCAGTTGACTATACACGTACTCTATTTATTACAACATCTGAACTGGTGACAAGAAAATATCAGAATGTTTGCTATCGAAGTAATGAAGGAACTTACATCTTTCGCTACATTACTAGGGAGACTGAGATGTTGACTTTATCATGTAAGTTGGTCTCGGCTGAAACACCGCCGAGATACCGCTATGACATTGGCTGGAAGAGTATGATCAATGATTGCCCGACATCCATGATCAAAGGACTTGTATGGTTCAACATGTCCATAACCTGTTGATAATGGTGATACTGTGGCATCATTGGTCATTTCCTGTTCTTCAAGTTGTCCTTGAGCAACGATCGTAGGGAAGATTTTTTCGTCGCTACTAGCACTGTCATCGGCCATGGAGGTTGATGCCATGTTACACCCGGTGTCGACGTCGTTGCCGAAGGTATAGTAGCATTCGTGTTGGCCACTGACGGGATTGTCAGGGAGTTTCGTGGCATCAGCCTGGAGAAAATACCGAAATGTCCGACAGGGATCCGGAGGGACAATAGTTGTGGTCAAGGGAGATAAACATGCCATGAGCGGTGAGTCCGAAGGTTGTGATGACGGTTTTCCTGAAGCATAACTGAATTTGTAGATGGCCGAGAACAGGAATGATTCATCGGATTGCAAGGGTGTCCCATTCGGAAGAGTTGAATCTGAAAATACTTCTTGCACGATCGAATAGCGTGTAGGATCTATGGATTGATATGATGGTAGGGGATGTTGAGCCATAACCGAACGAAAACAACTTACCAACGCTCTGGCAGATCGTTGTCCAGTAACCCGGAACCAGCGGAACGGTGTATAGCAGGCCGCCACTAGGAAGAGAAGTGTCGAGTTGATTCAGCGGCGTCGTTTCCGTGTGAACAAGGAACCCGTCCAGGAATACAGCAAAAAATGCGCTGGCGAAAATAATGGAATGATATACAAATGTTACTGTGGGGTCAATGTCCCATATGGACCGGGGCTGAGGTGACGGTCGGAATGCGCTCAGACAACCACCAACAGGAAGGAAGTCAACGTCAGTCATAGAGTCATCGTTACTGGCCAATTCGGACCAGGTGGTGTAATCCGGGATAAGGTCGATATAAACTAGTGTTCGCCCGGGTCGGGATCCAGTACTGTCCTCGTCCGAAGGATCATCCCAGGATGTGGGCGGACCAGCGGATATGGGAGATATAGGGTAGGTAGGTGACGTCGCATCATCACTGACACCGGGCGATGGAGAATCACAATACGACAGCGGTAGGGCAGCATACAATGACTGATTCGTGATAGGGTTACGCCGCTCACTGCGGGACAGTAGTTGGAGCACTGATACGAAGACAATGATGAAATAGATATACAGCAAGTCGACGTACGGCCAAAGGTGTTCCTTACGTTGCTTGCCTCCACAGGCATCCCTGAGCTGTTGGAGACGACTGCCAACCTGTTTCGCACTCCGGTGCTTCCTAGAAATGTAATACAACTATCAGTAAAAGGGTAGAGAGTATGTGTATACGGAACACTGACCCTGTAAGACGAAGAATATAATCTGAAATAAATTTGTTCCGTAACGGAAATCTACCAAGGAGTCGTGTCTCCCTAGAATCGTCGGGTTGGTAATGCACCAAGCCTGACGATGGCGTTGGGAAAAAGGTTTGTGTCCGATATGATCGACGTGGTCAATATACCACACCTTCTAACAAGGCCACTTCGAGCTCTGGCGGCCAAACGGCTTCACCCTTTCCCCTAAGGTTCTTCCGGCTCTTGCGTTCCCTTGCAATCTTCTGAAATACGTATCGCGTTGCTTCCCGAGGCTGGGGTATGCACCCAAAGTTATCGATAGTGGGCATACAGAGAAATTCGGCGTGGGCGGTTAGAAGGAAGAGGGTTGGCACGGGCGGCAGCCGTTGCCACCAGTATTAAGATCTGTCAGTCAGAAAGGAACGTGGGGAGCTGGACTGCACATACTTATATTGTGTGTCACACACACTGCTTCTGAGGACCAAAACGGCGAGCTCCGCGAGGCTGAGCAGCGTCATCATGTAAGCCCGAACAAAATCAAGTACTGTTCGGCTGCCAGCCGGGCACACCATGAAGGATAATCGGTATCTCACCCGCAGCCAATTGCCCTGAGGCTCTCGGGAACACCAGCCGAGTAGAGTGCCGAACACCAGAAAAGTGGCCGGTTTCGGTTTTGGTCCACACACGCCGATAATCGATAATCTGGCGACGTCGACGCGTTCGTTGTTTGTATAAACGGTGATGCTCTCCGAGTTCTAGCTGGACACATTTTGTAGCACTTTGTGGCCCGAAAAAGTTGTGGCTAGGTTGATCGATGCTGATCATGCATCACGTCTGGCGTTGAAAGCGCCCCGGACCGTACGTTCTGGGAATGGTACAAGTTACCTACCGTGAGTGTAGTCGTTGTCAATGGGGCCCGGTTGAGTATGGCTTACCAAACTTGCCTTCAAGTTCGTACCTCGACCAACTTCGAGGGTACCTGCCAGTGTCGATCAACAAGCATGGCCTGTCAATATGCGTGCACGTTGGTGAGGACCATATCAGAGTACAAATCTTTAGCAGCACTTCAGCAGCCTTATAAGCTTATAGGATCCAATGCTAATAAAGTTTTAAGAAGTTTGAGATTTATTTTGTGGTGTGAAGTCTGAAGGCAAGGTCGGCATGTTATTGAGCCGAAAAATACTAGGCTACGCCTTGCGAGTCCATCAGGCTGCTAGCGCTCGACCATGGTGGACCGCCCCGACTCATATGCAAGCTCAGATCATATTCCAGTCCATACTCCTTTGAATCTTCCTTCTGACTTCCTGTCTGATTCTCTTGACCCTCCCAGGGCTTCATTTCTTGCTCAATCTGACACCGTCTCCAACCTTCGGGATTCATATGCTACTTCGGCTGCATCACCCAACAACTCTTCTGCACTCCTCCCAACCGCAGTAAAGGAGGAACCTAACGAATACACAACCGATACCACACCTCATCCAAAGAAACGTTCTCGTCTTCTCTTACTACCGGGTATCGTTGTGATCGTTGTGATCGTTCTGGCTGTTGTCTTGCCGGTGTATTTCGTCATCATCAAACCTAAGCAACATAAAGTCAACGCTGCCACAGGTTCTCAGGGATCTTCTGGAGATGGCGGCGCACCCACCGCATCTGCCTCTGCCTCCGCATCACCCGCATCCCCTAGTGCAGTCTCTGGAGGTGACGGGTCGCTGATCGTCACGGAAGACGGATCTACTTTCACTTATAACAATAAGTTTGGCGGATTTTGTGAGTACTCGTCTCCTTGAATGTATGGATGACGTCATTCGATCCCCACATCGGAATACGGGGTTCTTGGTGGGGAAGTTCTTTGTATTCCCGTTAGCGTCACTATTGCGGGCAGCATGCTACACTTATTGTGTTCCTCGTATCGGAATCATGCTCTGGACTTGATACAGTCAATGTTCTAGCAGCGAGTTGTTTTTCCGATAGTTTTTCGACTTTTTTTTTCTGTTTAATGGATGTAATGACTTACCATGGGATCCAGGGGTTTCCGACCCCAACGATCCTTTTAACAATAATGCCCGCCCGAACTCTTGGACTCCTCCTCTAAATACCAGCTGGACATGGGGTACTGACCGTGTTTTTGGGTACGCACTATCTAATCCTCACTGTTCTATGTTATCCTTCATCCACGATAACCCTTCTCACTTGTGAACCAAACTAGGGTAAACCTGGGCGGTCTATTCGTGCTCGAACCCTTCATTACACCATCTCTATACCAAAAATACCCAGGCGCGGTCGATGAGTGGACCCTCAGCACACTAATGGCGGCGGACACCTCCGGCGGGGGGTTGGCCCAGATCGAGGACCACTACAAGACATTTGTCGTGAGTTTCAGTTTGGTTAAACCGCCATCATGTCACTGTAACTTTGTCGCAGACGGAGCAAGACATAGCAGATATTGCAGGTGCGGGTCTTAATTGGATCCGGCTTCCCATTCCCTTCTGGGCTATTGAAACGTGGGATGGAGAGCCATTCCTTGCGAAGACGAGCTGGAAGTACATTCATCTTGTCCACTTGCAACCGATCGTATGTTTATTGATTACGTAGGTATATCCTGAAGGTCTTTGCATGGGCGCGGAAGTATGGTATCAGGATCAATCTCGATTTGCATACTATTCCGGGGTCACAGAACGGTGCGCATTCACTTGCATGACTTCCACCATCTAGCTTTTTCAATTATTTGGCACTTAGGTTTCAACCACTCCGGTAAAAATGGCCAGATCAATTTCCTCAACGGCGTTATGGGCATTGCGAATGCGCAACGCGCATTGAACTATATCAGAATCATCACCGAGTTCATCTCCCAGTCAGAATACAAGGATGTTGTGCCCATGTTCAGCATTGTCAATGAGGCGCTTTTGTCGGCTATTGGAAAGGATGCCATAACTAGTTTGTGCGTGTACTCCTTCTCCTCACTACGGCCTGAAGTGACGGGTTTCAGTTATATCGAAACACATAACATGATCCGAAGCATAACAGGCTACGGAGCAGGGAACGGGCCATACATCGCCATTCACGATGGGTTCGACGGGTTGGCAACATGGGCTGGGTTCTTGCCTGGATCAGATCGTATCGTTTTAGATACCCACCCATACTTTGCGTTTAATGGGGGCGCAAATACTGAACCTATTGCTACTGGTACCGGAGTTGATGCAGGGGGCATTTGGCCGGCACAGGCGTGTAACGCATGGGCTAGCGGGATCAACCGGAGGTGAGAAATTGTGGCTTATGTTTGAGGCAATGCTCTCACAGCTTGGCTTTTGGTAGTTCTTCAGCGTTTGGGGTCACTATCGCGGGTGAATTCAGGCAGGTTTTTCTTCATCGAGCGAGTGTATTTTAAGACTCATGTTCTTGGATCCGTAGTAATGGGTTCAACGACTGTGGAGTGTTCTTGGCAGGAGTACCAGGGAGCCACACGTATGGAGGGGACTGTTCGATCTGGCAGGACTCGTCTCAATGGAATCAAAGCGTCAAGGCTGGGGTGGAACAGTTTGCAATGGCCAGTATGGACGCCCTGCAGAATTGGTTCTTCTGGACGTGGAAGGTAGTCTCTTATCGTTCATTCTCACACATACGCTAAACCCCAACATACATAGATCGGCAACTCCTCAACTACGAACACAGTCGGGTCGCCATTGTGGTCATACCAGCTTGGTTTGCAACAAGGTTGGATGCCAACCGACCCTCGCGAGGCTTCCGGGACCTGCAAGGCCTTGGGAGTTTCGGGTCCCATCTTCGGCGGGCAGTACGATTCGTGGCAGACGGGCGGGGCGGGTGCCGGGACCATCTCCGCGACCGCAACAGTGGGCTTCGGCTGGCCACCGACGTCGATCGCCGGTGTAGACGGCGCAGATGCTAGCCTGCTCCCGATATACACGTCTACCGGGACAGTAGCGACGTTGCCTCCTCCAACGCTTACTGCGAGCGCAACGCAGAGTGTGAATGTGGGCAACGGGTGGTTTGATGCGGGGGATACGGCGAGTGCACCAACTCAGATTGCGAGTTGTTCGTACCCGAATGCATGGGATGCTGTAAGTGCGACCGTGCCAGCGACGGCGTGTGGTCGGGGAGCTACCAGCGTGGTTACCGCCGCTGTGAGGCGAGAGCACTGAGTTGATGGACAATCATCACCCGATGGTCGTCATTGGAACTCTCTTTTCTACTGTACACTGTGAACTTTCATCCTTGGAGAACAATTTACCCTTGGAACTTTCGTAGCCTTCATAGACAGTTCTTATTCGTTCGAATGTTAACAATGACTTATGACGGTGAAGTTGAACTCGCCCATTGCCTCCTCAAATAATACTGGACAACTTTCTGAGAATTGTAACAAAGTGTACAGTCATCAACATATAACACCGAGTAGGAGAATGCTGTACAGTTTGTGACAGCAAGTGGCTCAACCTTCCATGTCTTATATTTCAAGAAGGGAAAACCTACGAACATCGTAATAAACAGATGAGATATCAGACAGTGGAGGAAGAACCACCAAAGATTTCAAGAAGAAAGACGCAAAAATACTACCTTGTTGAGACTTAATACTCGACTGCATCATCATCATCGGCCTGTATAGGAACGGGTTCGTCTCTCCGGTCCGGTTCCGCGACCTCCTTGCTCTCCTCCTTTGTTTCCGATCCTACGGCGCCATCGTCGACTTCCATGTCGACATCATGGTGCGAGTCACGATTTTCCATCTTTTCGGCAGTATCATCGGGGATCATCTCTTGGTCCAGTTCTGATTGCTTCACGGCGCGTCGTTCAGTCTTGTTTTGCTCTTCCTCCTTCGCAACGCGCTGCCGCAGTTGACTTATTTCTTCGATACCAACCGTACGTTCCTCTCGGAAAGCTAACCACTCCTTTGCAGCTGACACCGAGACCTGCCAGATTAAGGGTGATCAAAACTGGGGAATGAGAACAAGAATTTGGCACTTGTGGGACGTACCTCTGCTTTACGCCGAGTTATGATCGTCTCTTGAGCAGGTGTAAGGACGGTGGGGAGATAATATAATGGAGGAGGATGTGTACGTGGCGCCAATGAAAGGGGATCTTTCGATGGGGGTGACAAGCCGTCAGAGGGTATATCGTCGGAAGTGAGTAGGAAATTGGCAAGTAATGGAAGTTGTGTTCGCCGAAGTTTGTACTGAAATAGGAAAGCTGAGCCTGGTTATAAATTGAACAGAGAGAGAGGGCATACGATGGAATCCTTGAGTTGCAACTCTTCTTCTTTCCTGTTGGAAGCTGTTTTGTCTTTTTTGGCTTCTTCGGCCCTCCTGACAGAGTCAGTTTCTTTTCGTAGCTTGTTCTGTAGTCTTTGTTCTATTAGTTGTCGTTTTTTTGCCTACAAGCCAGTGCGCATGTCAACGTTGTCTCTATGGAATGAAATACGGCACAAACGAACTGCTTCACTGGCGTTCCTCTCCTTGTCTTCAATCTTGGCCTTGTTTAGGGTGCCGAGTAAAATACCAAACATGCTTTTACCGCGTTTGCGTTCACGAGCGCCTTCAACATTGAGGTCCAGTCGTGGCCGCTTCTTGTTGCCAACAGCCATCGCAGCAGGTCCTGTAGGTAGTCGAGTTTGGGTATCCGATTCGGGTTCGGGTTCAGCATCTTGAGTATGTCTGTATGCACTGCCAATTAGGACGGTTGAGGTGAAGGTAATGAAGAGAAAGCTTACTCTTCCGACGACATTATCCTGGTTCAGCCCGACGTGAGTCTGTCGGAGTTTCGAACCCGGTCGCCGTGACAAACCTTCGACGCGCTGCTGGCAATGGCTCCCAAGGTGTCTGCGGCTAGCAAGTCTTCTGTCAAAAATCCTGGACGAAAATCTACGACGAAGCAGCCTCTTCCCGTGCCTGAACAGCTCAGACGTTTGTTCACTTCATTATGTGCTCAGATCGATGGAGGACATTTCACTAACGCTATAAAGACATGTGATAAGAGTACGTGCTTGGATCTCATAATCCTGACACGCATTAATTCGTCTGTGTCAGTCCTCCGACTCGAGCCAAATGATGGTGATGCGTTACAGACGAAACTGTTCCTGCTGCTGCAGACGGAACAATACAACGTGGCTCTGTCGTTGATCGGTGCTTGCAGTGACCCTTCATCGTATGCGTTCGAACAAGCGTATTCGTTCTATCGACTACAGCGTGAGGCAGAGGCTGCAGACATATTGAGTGTTGTGAAACAGAAGAAGGGAGAAGAGGAAAGGGGAGTGTTGCACTTAGAAGCACAGTTAGTACGTGCAAAAACCATCGTATTCGAGAGCATTAGAATGAATATACCTCCCAGAGTTACCGTCAAGGTTTCTACCAAGCTGCATTCGATGTATACAATCAACTTCTGGACACTGCTGAACCTGTAGGTTCAAAGAAGGATGATGTTATTTTACGGATTTTGACGTAATTGTTCTGCAGGAATCGGAAGAACATTCGGATATCCTGACCAATCTCCAGGCGTCACAGATACAGCTAGACTTCATCAACACCAACTTCCTGCGTGCCCTTGACACTCTGCCCGCCTCGTTGAATCTCGAATCTTCAGCTCCTCCATCTCAGCCTAATACCTCCGCTGCTAGTCTTCTTGCGTCTGCTTCCGCCACAGGTTCGTCTCCCGCAGAAAATAATACCGTGAAAAAAGTGAGGAAAGTACGGATGGCGCGTTTACCTGCTGGTGTGGTGCCTGGCGTCACGCCTCCACCCGATCCAGAGAGGTGGTTGAAGAAGAGCGAGCGGACTTCTTTCGGCCAAGGACACAAACGGCGAAAGGGCGGCGCTGGTGGGGCCACCCAAGGTAGCATGGAAAGCCCGGCAGGCAACTCGAATAGTGGGAAAAGCACATCAGCAGGGCATGTCAGTAAGGGCAAGAAGAAGAAGTAGATCGTGAGTGCCTTGCGGTTGCGTTGCAGCGCGTCGATGGCTTCTAATTCCGACGTTCGATGCACACACCAGTAGATCTTATCAGAGGCCTCGATGTTAACTCGTGAAATAATACATCACAAAAGCGACAGTATGCGATTACAGTAACACAGCCTCGTGTGCGAAGCTTGGCTTGGGCTTTGTCCCTGAACCCTGTCACAGGAATGAGTCGTGTAAGTCAGGACGACTAGTAGCCTACTAGTAGAGTGCGGACGTGCTGGCACCTATTTCATTTGCAACCGCTTTATGAAAAAAAAAGTTCAAAAGAAGTGAGAATCACGCCTTCGTTCACATCGTCAGCAACGGTGAGGATGACTATATTTCGTCGTTCCAAGAACGGGGACCTGGCTGGTAATTTCTACTTTCGGGCGTTGTAGTATCCCGCTAATATATCAAGTTCTCAGTGAAAAGGTTTTGACGATTATGTATCACTGGCACGACAATCGAATCAACTTACACAATTTACCATGCCTCATCCAGCCCTGATCATGCTATCGGACATGAGGTCCCGTCACTTCTCAATGTGACGGACTCAGCGATGATCGTTTGAAGTGGAGATTTCAACAGTTCTGCAGGGGTTATACCTCCCCCGGTCAAAATATGGCTCTACGGGAATACTCGTCTCAGGAATTACGGGACATTATTTGTCTCGTTTTTTCCATGCTTGCACAGAACCACCACCACGCCACATTTCACAACATGTGCCATCCTGTCTACTCGTCGGTGGGACCCTTAAAAGCACCAGCCTGCGCTGAATCAACCGCACCCACATCCCCTGGCTCTATTAGCAACTCCTCAGTCTATCGACCATGTCTAACGTCCTCGGTGTTATCGTCCTCGCTCGCAATGGCGACCGCTTGGAATTATTCCAAGACCCCAAAAGCTATGCGGCCGCCTTCACGGAGACCACTGCCCTTGGGGAGGTAAGCAGATTCAGGTATTTATCTCGGGAAAATATTGTCGACGGGTACCCCTACCTCATCTAGGTTCAATCCCACCAGCTAGGCTGTACACTTCGTTCGTTGTATCTGGACAGCAAGTCTCCGTCCTATGTCCAGGGCATGCGTCCCGATCTCGTTGACAATCACGAGATCCATGTTCGCAGCAAGGCTGGAGGAGAGGGGACTGTTGTCTTCGACTCGGCGATCGCACTCCTCCAAGGTTTATTCCCGCCTAACTCCGGCAACAAGATCGTGCTAGCCAATGAGACGACGATCGTTGCTCCGTTGGGCGGCTACCAGTACATTCCTGGTCTGTTCCACCCGTCGTGCTTTATTTGGTAGCATGATTTTGACCAGGGCAATAGTTGAAACTGTCGAACCTGGCAATGACCGTTCATTGGAAAGCTGGACGGACTGCCCCGTGGGTTGCTCACCATATTTGTAAAAACTTCAACTCAATTATACAAGCTAGGCTTTCCAAAAACACATCGCAAATTTCTACAAGTCCGAGGAATTCAAGGCCAAGGCCAAAGAAGCTCAGCCTTTCTTCCACGGCATAAAAGATTTTGTCTTCGGCCGTGAGACGTCTTTGGAGAACATTGTTCGTGCATTTTTCTGGTATTTGATTATGATTACTCACGTTTGATGACTCACATTTTTTAGTGGAATGTATGTTTTGTGAATCAACCGAAGTTGCTCATGGCTAATCTACGTTAGATCTATGACTACGTCAACTCGGAGCTCGTGCATAACATCACCTATGCTCATCGGCTCCCCCCTACGTACATTGAGCAAGCTCAAGGCCTCGTCAATTTCCACGAGAACGGGATTTTCAGCGATAAAGATATCAGCGGCATTGGCAACAGTTCGTCTTCCTTCCGTTTTTCTCTTATTTCTAGCTGATGCCTGGACCCAGTCGCCGGCCGCACGATCCTGCACACCATTTTGAGTTCTCTCGAGCGCATTGCTTTCAATGACGACCCTCTCAAGTTCTTGTTGATTGAGACGACTTACCACCCATTCATCTCCCTGTTCCACCAGACGGACATAGTGAAGAATCACCCGGAACTTCAAGGTGTCCGTGAGTTGATTTGCCCTTTTTTCCGCACGTACATGAAATCTTACGTGGATATCTATTATAGCGAATTACGCCTCTGCCCTCGCCATCGAGCTCCGCCGAGGTGCGCCACCGGACACCCGAGACTTCCTGAGGATCAAGTTCAAGAACGGGACAAACGGCGGTTTCGAAACTCTTCCGGTCTTTGGGCATCGTGCGGATATTCCTTTGACCGAGTTTATCTATAGGAGCGAGGTATTTTCTCCTTGGATTCTATCATGTCCCCGCTGCTGATGTTTTCAACCTCAAGAACGCCGCCATCACAAGTAACCAGCAGTGGGCGCAGGTTTGCGGCTCGCAGTCGGTTACATCCCGGTTGTTGGAGAGCACCAAGAGCAGCACTGTGCACGCAGTTTGTTCTGGCGCGATTGCTTTGCTCTTCTTCCTTGGCTTTGCGATGCTTTTCAAGTTCGTCCAGCGCTCCCGCGCAAATGCCCGTGCGCGCGTCCGTCTTGAAGGTGACGAGGTGAGTTACAGATCGCGTGGTTATGGCTCCATCTCCCGTATGAGAGATGGCGAGTATGGGCCACCATATTCTCCATCCCTGCGATTCCTTGTGATAGATGAGATGATAACTTGATTGCTCGTTCCTCGTGGTGATCTTTTCCGTTCTGATATTCTGATTTTGCAGAGGATCAACGTAACGATGACGGAAAAAGGAAGGTTGTAATCTCTTGCGGTGAATTGCGACCGTCGACGCACAGCTTGTTCACTATCCAGCATTTATTTTCTTTCATACATCGTCGAGGACAATTTCATACGTAGCACAGGAATGCTCAGCTTGTGTCGGATTACGAGGAATGCGCATTGTTTATTGGGACCGCGGGCTACAAGGTGATGTCAATGGAATAGTAATGCATTGTTCCATATTTTCTGTCGGGAAAGGAATTCGGAACGGCTCGAGAAGAACGTTGCATAAATTCAAAACTTGTGAGGACATGTCGTTTCTCGATGCTGTACGCACTACACTACACTTGTAGTGGGTCTTTTTTTTTCCGTCAGGAAATGCTGCTGGGCCCAAATGAAACAAATGCCTACTGTGATGGTTCATCTATTGCTATTGCGCCACGGACCTGCTCAATCCTGCCATCCAACAATTTGAGTAATGTATCCAACCCAAGAAGAACGCCCTCATCGGGACCTTGTCCAGGTGTTATCCGTGTGTGGGCGAAGTCGATCAGTTTGACGGCATACGGTATTGCCAGATGTTTCGTCTCGTCATCCTTATCCTCTTCCTCTTCCTCTTCATCCTCTTCATCACTGGCCTCATCTTCGTACTCTTCCAGCCCAAGAGTCTTGACACCCTCTTCCACGCGAGCCCAGTCGGCTTCGTAAACGATCAATATGCTACCTCCAATCATGCGCACGTGAACCTCCGAAAGTGCATCTCGGATGTCAGCAATGTCCTCACGAACGGCGTGGAGAATAGGAAGGAGGCTGTGACGTGGTAGACCAATCTCATGCGCGGAAGTCATCGATGTCGATGTTTGATCAGAATATGCCGTAGGAACAATTGTAGAAGTAGACGATGCGAGCGGGAAGAATAGTGCAATGCCATCGGGCAGATCAGAGCGTTTAATGGAGTAGCCATATGATTTTGGTACGTGGATAAGTTCGGCGGTGGCATTATCGTATATCTGTTGATAAATTCACGTATTTCACATACGTGCGCATATTTGGAGAAAGATGACATACTTGGAAGCCCGTGAGACGAAGACCTGTCTCGAGGGACGTCGTGCTCTGTGCTCTCTGGATCATTCGAGCGACTTTCTCCGGCGATGCGGACTCATCGTAAAGGACTGTACCAAGCTTGATATCCAGGATGTTGGGTTTGAGAAAAGGATACGAGAGGTTCTCTAAAACCAAGGATTGTGTAGGGGAAATGAGACAAGCCTGCGTCGAACAGTAGATGCACACAAGAGACTCATCTTTTACCCCCGAAGCGGTGGGGTCTACCGGGATGACTGCGATACCAGTCGGTGGTTCTTGATCCGTTTGCTGACAGACGTCCAATTGGCCTTCTAGCTTCAGGGTGCCATAGAATTTCGGGATAAAAGGACGAAGAGGTTCAAAAGCGTCGTCAGAGAGGAGAGACTGGTAAAATTGGAGCTCAAGGGGCACAGCTGGTTTGATTAGCAAAGATCCGTCTTCTGTAGTGAGAATGCCAGAATGACCGCCCACTTGAGCGGCGAAAGGAATGGTCGTCAAAGATGCCATTGCCTAAATATTAATATGATAAGCCTTTTCACCGTCAAACAGTCATCATGCAGGCTCTCAATCACGAAACCCATGTCTATCTCGCTGTTACTCTATCCCCAGCATCCCCCTACCTTCATGATCCATCCGCGTTAACAAACGCACACCCTTCTATCACACACATGGGCCAAGTGGGCCAGATGCAGGACGTCCAGCTTCTCAGCGTGTCCAGACAGAACTGGGATAGTGTACGCGACGAAGTATTGGCATCATTGAAAGGGCAACAGGGAATCAGTCGGGTTGATATCCAAACACCTAAGATGAGGGCCAAGAGAGGTGGCGAGGAGCTATGAGAGGAGGGACACATAGGCTTAAAGACTACGCCAGCTTGCTGAAAATACTTTGTCTAGTATTGTCCAGGTTACAACACGGCGGCGATATGTATAAAAAAATAGCAGACATGCAAGAAGAACGAATATAGTGGACGTAATCCAAAATTGCTTGACGGGTTGCTTCATGTCCAGCTAAACACATGAGATAGTACAGCAAGTACAAAGGTAATCAGCAAACAAGAAACAGAAGAAGGAAAAACAAACTGCGAGGGAAAAAAAAATATTGACACATTTCTGCTTCTACACATCGACTTCCGCTTCAAAAGCATACAACTGATCCAAATCTGTCTGGCTGACCATAGGCGGTGGCCCACGTCCAGGTGTGAGAACGCCTGAATGTTGTTTTGATCTCCGGGCGTATGAATACGGTCGTGGGCGCTGAGGAGGACGTCCGACAAGAGTATCTTGGTCCTCGTCAACGTCCCCTGCTGATGTTGCCGACGTCGGGGGTGACACTTCCGAATCACTGGTCACCCCTTTGACTTTCATCCTCTTGCTCAACACCTCGCCCCCTTCGCCCTCCTCATCCAGCTCCTCCGAGCTCCTCTTCTTCAACCGCCCCGGTGTATTTGACTTAGTCCTAAGCTCCCCTCTCCTGGCTCTCTTCGGTGGGGTCCCAACCCTGACAGACTCCCTATCCTCAACCTCGGGGTCCAGCTCACCCTCGGCATCCTCATCAAGTTCTTCCGACCGGCGCTTTCGCGCAGTGGGACCGTACTTGACATTCAAAAGTGGCACGCCATCCGTAAACCCTTCCTCCTCCTCCTCCTCCTTCCCCTCTTCTTCCTCCTCCTCTTCCTCCATTTCCTCCTCACCTTCTAAGTCATGCACCTCGTCTATTTTGATCACCACGGGCTTCGTGTGGGCAGGCGCAGGCGCTATTGGTGTTTGGATCTTAGAGTGGACTTCTACTTGTCGGGCAGTAGTGGTAGGCTTGGCGTTTCTGTTATTATCACTTGAACCGCCATTCGCCTTTACCATGGCGCGTTCGCAGATTTTGCACCGACAATGGTACAACGGAGCGCAAGCCTCACGCCACACCTGCCATATTCAATAAATATACATCGACAACGAAAGAAAACGCCACGTACCATTTTAAATGCCTCCATGCTATAATGCGGTAGATGGGATACCGTAACGGGAACATACGGGATCGGATGCAATAGGACGGGCGACTCGAGCACTGGCGAAACCGGGATAGTGACAGGCCTCACACCAGACAATTCCTCGTCCTTCTTACCCTCACTGGGCGGCGGAGACGGCGTCGTCTGGAGAGTCGTAGTCGACAACACGGGGCTCGTCGTATGTGATCCATCCGATTTGCTTGATGCAGACGAATCGTCTCCGTCTCCGTCCTTGCGCTCATCTTTCTCCGCCTTCCTCTTGGCATCAACCTCTCTCCTCTTCCTCTCCTCCCCTTCCTTCCTGCCATTGGCCCTCCTCTCCAACCAGTCGATTCCATTATACCACACGGCCTCGTCCCTCAACTCCACCACCACATCCTCCGCGTCCATTCTCGCAGCACGCATCGCGGGATCCACGCCGTCTGCACCACACTCGATGACGACGCGCCGAACGACATTGATCATGGCAGGCAACAAGATGCTCCGCATCTGCTTCTGAAACGCGATATATGCCTGCTCACAGAGCTGGAACGACGGCGGAACTTCGGCACGAACTGTGGATGGCCGTGGGTGCAGGAGTTCGCCTTCAGCGTCGGTCTCGGGGTCGTCCTCGCCTTCGAGGAGAACAGCGGTGTAAGTGGCATCGCGGTTCCAGGGACAAGGGTGCACGGCACGAACGACAGGAGGCCGATTTGGAACGGTGTAGCCGTACCATTGATCAGCGGGGCTGAACCAATGTCCGTCTAAGATCCGATTCCGTGCCCAATCGCTGATGGCTAGTTCCCGCACCCCACCAGCATCTTCCGTCAGTGACATCAACTCCGGATCGTCTTCGTCCTCTGCGTCCTCATCCTCACTCAAGTCCAGATCCTCCTCCCCGCTCCCGTAGCCCGGACCACCCCCCTCCTCCCGCGACGTATATCTAGAGGCAGCCAACGCCTGGCTCAGCATATCGCCTAACTTTGTATTTTTCCTCAGCCAATGCTTCTCCTGCGCCAATATCATTACGTCCGCAATCGTTCCCTCGCCCATCTCGATGAACGCCTCCACGGCCTGCCTGGTCTCCCAGTCCGGTGAGTTCCACTTGTGTCCGCCTACAGCCTCGCGGTCGCGTGGATTCCCAGACACCCGACGCCACAACCACTCGCTTCTGCACGCGCGACATGTAGCGTCAACACCGGGCCAACTCTCCTCGTCCTCATTCTCCACACAGCCCACGACATTATACTCGTTCTCGCTCTCAAATGGAGGTGCCTCGCGTAAACAGAGACCACAGAATGAGTTCTTGCGATGATCTCTGCAGACGGGAATGGAGCCGAGGTATGGGGTGGGGAGGGTACGTTTGGCCGTGGCGAGACCGTTGGAGTTTTGGGGGGAGTTGATGCGACAGACAAAGCAAGTGCAGTTTGTCATGTTGCGGAAATGTTTGAAGGGGGTTATGCGGGTTGGTTGAGCTTGCGAGGAAGCGGGAGCGGAGGAAGTGTGGGGGTTGTGGGGGGTTGCTGCTGGGCGTTGAATTGCGTGGTGTGCAAGGGTATCGTGGGGATCGATAACGGTGCATGCTTGGTGCCAGAAAAGATGGGTTTCAACTAAGTTGTATATGCGCCACGCCAGAAGCGCATAATGAAAAAAAAAACGATAAGATTAGATAAACGCATGTTAAGTCCGAAGAGCCCCCGGATTTGATAGAAGAATGGAAAGTTGGATGCTTACGTGCACCAGCCCAAGAGGGACATATCCGCATCAACTTCTCGACATCATTGGCGTCACGTAGAATGGTATAAACAATCCTTGGGTGCCAATTCTCGCGCGCATCCCATATCTGGGGACAGTAGTTACTGCACGACACCTCCAGTAGGTACTGTGTTGCTATCAGTCTACAGATTGGAGATGAAAGTGAATCTCAGCCTCGGTACTAAAATGACATGTACGCGACCATAAACGAACCTTATGATCTCCGGCGGGAGTTGTTGCCATGACCTATGAGTTATTTTGCCTTTGTACACCATTTCATGCGTCGATGTCCAGGGTGTGGTGGACAAGATCCTGCTCGCAGGCATTGCGCCGTAAGAAATATCTGGAAGTTGAAGTACTTTGCACGATATAGACTATCGCGCAGTCTTTCCCCCGCAGTGCAGAACCTTTACCGTAGTCACCGACCTGGTCCGTGCGTCAAGGGCGAACACCGTATGTTTGGCTGTCGGCTGCAGACTCGGAGGTCACGTCGAGCAAAACAGTTGACTGTGACAACCGCGCGCCACCCGCAGAAGCGCTTATTTATTTTCCCACGCACAGACCAGTGAATAATAATATTCATTTCTTATTTACAAAGCCAAAAGGCAGTGACAAGCCCGACCCCCAAACTCATCATTGTCCCAGCATTAATCCTTTTAGCGCTACCCGTAGCCGTAGCCGTCATTGTCCCGGTTGTAGTAGTTCTAGTCTCGGTACTACTGGTGCTAGTGGACTTAGTGGTAGAACCTGGCGCTGTATTTGAAGTTGACGGAAGTGACGAAGTAGAAGCCGATGTCGGGAAGATGAGGGAAGTACTTGTTGACGCAAGGTTGCAGAATGACTGGGCCAGGGTCTCAGCTGAAGAGAGTTCAGTAGGACAATTTGACGCCGTGCACGCTACTATTGCTGCCGGGAAGGCTTTGCTGGATTTGGGTGTTGCTATTGACGGCCAGCGTGCGTAAAGGAGTACAAGGCTTACCTTGCGCAATAACAATTGACATCGACCTCGCTTGTACAATTCGCCTTGGCTGTTGCGACCCCAAAACAAGTCGTGACTAGAAAATCAAATGACAACGTAAACACGAGTGCTGGGCTCATCTGATTCAAGATCACGACCAGTAAAGGAGAAACAAGAAACAAGCCTAAACGACACAGTCAACGTACCACAAGATGAATACCCAGACAAGCTCGGGAACGCCGCTGAGCTAGTCGTAGTTGCCGTCACGTTCACCGATGAGGTCCCAGTTACGCTCCCCGTGGAGGTCGGAGTAATGGAAAGGGATGGCGGGATGAGCGTCGGTGAATTCTGCCCAGTCGTAGTAGTTTGGGCTGAGACAAGCCAAGGGAGGAGGCCTATGCATGCTAGTACTAGAGCTGGGTACATGTTGGTTGGTAGCGTACTCCACGTGCATTGTCAGGTTTTGTAATTCTTCCAAAGGCACAGTCGCTTGATGACACCTCCGAAAGAGCCATCATCAGGAAGTACATTCAGGTCGAGTGTAGTTACCCATGCAATATATATATACTACAACTTGAACTCTCATCAATCTGCAGCAAGCTCGAGTTTGATCTTGGCAATGGCAGCCGCAGGGTTCAAACCCTTGGGGCAAGTACGCGAACCTAGAGTGCAGATGTGTGAATGAGGAAGTTGATGTGAACAAATGGACTGACAGTTGAAGATGGTATGGCAACGATACAAACTAAACTCGTTCTGGAGTTTCTCCTTTCTCTCCGCACCGTACGAGTCCTACTGAAATCATCAGTTCACGTCCCCGAATACGCCTGTACCACACTTACCCTAGAGTCTGCAATCCATCTATAAGCCTGCATCAGAGTAGCAGGGCCCAAATACTCGTCTTGATTCCACCAATAACTCGGGCAACTTGTCGAGCAACATGCGCACAGAATACATTCGTACAACCCATCGAGCTTCCGACGATCTGCCTCCGACTGGAGGAATTCGCCGGACGCAGGTGGGTTGTTATTCTGAAGGTACGGCTGGATGGACTTGTATTGCTTGTAGAAGAGGGTCAGGTCAGGGACCAGGTCTTTCACGATGTACACTGTTGAGAATCAATCGTGAGAAGAAGTGTGGATGTAAGAAAAGTGTGCGTACTGTGTGGTAGGGGATAGATCTTGCTGTCTTTGCTTTCGTTCCGGTTGATGGGGCAAAGACAGGCCAGGGTGTTCTGCCCGTCGATGTTCATGGCACACGAGCCGCAGATGCCTTCTCTGCAGGAACGACGGAAGGTCAACGTCGGGTCAATTTCGTTTTTGATTTTGATTAAAGCATCTAGAATCTACACCGAGGTGCAGGTTAGACTCGAGTTGGGACTGCAATGGGAAGAGACTCACCATGGGACCGGTCTGGTTCAGATCAAGCGTATACGACTGCAACGTCGGTTTCTTCGCAGGCTCATCAGGGTTCTGTTACACTGCGTCAGCTCTCCATTCTATGGAGACAACCCGTGCACGCACCCAGCGATAAATCTTGAATTCCTTGTTGAGAACCGGTTTCTCGACAGGTACAGCTTGCGCCCTCAACGCTGATGAAGTAAAAGTGCGAGTAGAGCGCAGCGTCTGTGCACAGACCAACGATGACCTTGCTACGAGACACTGCATAATGCGGGCGAGTTGGTCGGGTATGGTCGCTTGAATCCGGAAGCGCACAGTGTGCCGAACCAATCAACACACGACCCCCTAATTTACACCTGGGCGCGGGCTGTCTTCACTCGTTTGACTCATCTCAAACGACCTAGGATTTCACTCAGCGGCAGCAGCCTGTAGTCAAA
Source organism: Hygrophorus pudorinus (assembly GCA_003314045.1). Classification (NCBI taxonomy): domain Eukaryota; kingdom Fungi; phylum Basidiomycota; class Agaricomycetes; order Agaricales; family Hygrophoraceae; genus Hygrophorus; species Hygrophorus pudorinus. Next base: position 2,815 of record QLPF01018913.1, on the reverse strand, counting down.
ACGTGTCCTTACCCTTCAACTTCCTCGACGTTCTCCTTCCTATGACTTTCCAAATCGGCCTTGATGGCGCCATCTCTTCCACTGAGGAACCCGATGATAGATGCCTTGCAGGCCACGGTGCACCATACTATCAACAACTTCTCCTGCCTTCACCTCCACCCCTTCTGCAATTCTGGATGTATTTCAAGGTATGTCCCAGGCATCGGGTGGATGGAAAGCAGACAACCTCCCCAATGCATGACACGAATACTCTGCCTCGGTAGCAGACAGTCCTGCGTCGGTCTGGATAACAGGCCTTGAGGTGGTGGGGGAGCTGACGCTCCGCATTATCTGGAATATGCATAGTATACACGATGGCAAGGCAAACAAAGAGTCATTTATCAGTGAGTCCGTCTACTGTCATTCCTCCCAAATCTCATGCGTACGGCGCTTTCGGGTGGCTATATGAGCACCATCCTTGTCCGCCGATTCTGAACCTCCGGATGATCGTCAGCCCGGTATGCACGCGTCCAAAAAGTAACCTTGGTGCCTCCCACGGATATCGGAAAGACCTACTAAACATCCTTGTCCGATCAATTATCCTCCAAGGCCGGATTCTTCCACCACCTCAAGGCGCGTTACACGTACCCTCGCTCGAGGAAAGGTTACAAAGATCCGAGTTTTGCTGCCACACCTGCTCGAATCAAGGCTGCCGCCGAGGCCTCTGTGGCGGAAAGGCTAGGGCAAAACAAGCCCGAGCAGTTGTGGCTGCTGACTTTCAGGAGATTCTCCTACGCAAACTTGCCGAGCCGAAATTCCGGGCATTGTACATTGCCGTCGCACGCCTCTTTGCCGAGCGACTTGAATGTTCTCTAGGTGCTACAGGATCTTCCTCTTGGGTCTGATCGTATTCCTCTCTTGAAGCAAATATCTCTGGCAGCAAAACGAGCTTCCACTCCACACGCGTGGCACGACCGTCACACGAACATTTCTACTGCTCTGTCTCCTCCTGCAGGACTGTCAATCCAGCGTACCACTCCTTTTTCCCAGCATACCTTTGGACGACCCACTCGCCACACATGTCCTACGCTCTTTCTATCAGCGCTAGGTTCTCACACGTCTACGCTCATCCCGGAACCGCTCATGTCGAGTAATAGCTGGAACGAAAACATAACCATGTCAGCTCGGTGTGCATGAAGAACAACACGGAAACATTCGTCAAACATGATGCAAAAGGATTTGAGGAGTACTTGATTTCGGTTGAGAACGGGAACAAGAAACTCAGCGGTGCGACATGAGTTCATCGCGTAAGCCGTGGCATGTCTTGGACAAGATGCTAGCCTTGAACGCGATGGAGGGTGAAAATGTTCGAGACCCAGATACGTGTCGTAGAAGCACAATGGAACACCCTCATCACACGTCTGCGCGAGGCAGGCACTCTTGACAACGCCTTCACTGTATGTGACGTCTTGGTTTCGATGGGCCGTATTCATTCTACACCAAAAGCAATGTAGAATCCATTCTGCCTGCGGTCGCTCTATCACTCGTCCTGGCCCAGCTGGCGAAACCCCCATTGAACAACGGGGATATCGCGTTTTCGTGCCGACCACAGTTTGTCTCGCTCGATCCGAGCAAGGGTCTACTCAACAACACAGTACTCGATATCGCGGACAAGGATTGGGAGATGCAGCACCGGCCTCAATGCCGTTTTCATGGTCCTCCTCCTCCCGCTCACCGTGAAGCATAATGTGAGGAGTGCCTGTGACGGGTGAGAGGAAGGGTGTCGCGCTAATGAATGGGGTTTCACCAGGGATAATGAAGGTATTTTGGGGCGCGGACTTGGAGGGGGGAAGGACGATGATACGCAGGTGAGGCATTTGACTTGTAATGTGACGAAGAAGGCGTTGGAGTTTCGACGTACTTGGTCGATTAATTTCCAGGACTTTGGCCGTGGTAACTTATTTTACAACACCCCTTAGGCATCTTGCAGCACGGCTCAATCCTAATTATTACACCGGTTCTTTTCTGCTCGAAAAGGCAACCGATGCGCAGTGAAACTCATGACAGCGTGAGGTTCTTCCCTGCCAGTACCAGCAGCCTGAGGTAGCACCGTGTAAGGCGTCTTGTTCCAATTCTCTATCCGAGTCTGAATGACCGACACTTGAATGAAGGAAATGGGTGACTTTCCGTAGCATAAATAAATGGAAATTAGTATATTCCCTAAAAGGAATAAGGGGTTTATATTAATGTTTATTGGTCAACATAAACCGCAGGAATAAATAATAATAATAATAATTATTATTTTTGTCTTGGGTCGCATCTACTAGAATGACATCGGACGGCTTTCAAGCACTCCTTGGTCTATTGAGCACTGCATCGGAGCAGGATGGTGAGGATGATGATGAGATGGAGCTTGTGGCTGCTCTTTTGTCAGCTGTAGTTGTCGGGGCAGAGAAATCACGACGCCTTCGGGCAAGACGACGAAATCCTAGCCGCTTGTACCTCTGCCGTCCTCAACTTCTCCAAAACCCCCGTGGTGATACTCCATGGCAGAAATTAAAACGAAGTCAGAACGATCGCGCATTCATCACTACAATGGGATTCGATTTCAAGACATTCATTTTTATTTTGGAAGCTGGGTTTGGGCAGAGTTGGTGCGAAACTTCCATTCCTCGAGATGATACCAATACCACTGGCATATCACGACCCCATCGTCGATCCCTAGATGCAGAGGACGCACTGGGTCTTGTTCTCCACTACTTAAATTCTACCATGTTGGGCCCATCTCGTGAGTTGTTGTAGGTGGAATGTGGATGCACCGGGGTAGAAAAGTTGT
>QLPF01018912.1:0-29318 GCA_003314045.1 Hygrophorus pudorinus | reverse complement strand
TTGAGATGGCCCTGTTTTTGTTTTTTTACGCGTTCAGATAGGGCTTTGCCTGCCATTATAGAGTTCCAAAAGACAAGAATGGGAAGATGGGACCAGTAGTTGGGCTGGTGAGAAAGGAAGGGTGCGCGTCGCGTCGCGTCAATTGGCAAAAACAAAGTTTTGGTCTTGCAACACTCATTTTTGCTCAGATCGGCTTGGTATAAAGAGCAAGTATCTACCGAAATGTACTGGCTTGCCATAAGAGAAGGTACTTTAGCCATAAAACTCAGCAATCTGGCACAATGCTATGATATAAAAGTGCAACTGTGCCCGAAATCTTATCTTTGATAGGTTATCACATCTACAGGCACACAGATTGGTCATTCAATTTGCTCAAAATTTGGTGTAGACATGGCCATAGTAGGCATGATGCCAGGAAAAAAATTACAAGCTGAACAGAGACGAATTGAGAAAGTTTTACGGTTAGTGTTTAAAGTGACCATGGTGTCTAAAGTGGTGCCGGAACACTGTATATGGGTTGGACAGCTTTTGAGCCTTTCAATGACGTAATCCAAAACGCCTTCGGTGGCATGTATCGGAAGGGACCTGTTGCGCACCACCGTATATGAGGAATAATTCAGAATTCTCGGACTCCTGCAGGTGTGTCTCAAGATACAAACAAAAATCCTAAAAACCAACCTGCCTCCAACGACCGAATGATGGACATACTTGATGTTGAGGCGAATGGCAGGTTTCCTGGTATGTGAATTTCGTACCACAGCCGGAGGGTTGTTCAAGTGGTTATAGTGTTGTCACACACATCAACCAGAAGATGAGGGTGATTGTTCCAGTATCAAGGCTTGGATTGTATATTCGCCGTGACGGGGCAGCTTGGTCAAGTCGTGTCGCGCAGCACTACAATTTCAAGTTTCAGGTACACTTGAAAGTGATCACGAAACCCGTGATATACAGATCATCGAAGAATTGGAAGACCGTCTTGGCGACCATATGGATGACATCCTCAGCCTCGTTCACAAATCGCTCCAGGCGCCCACATCCACGCCAAACGAAACCCAAGACACTGACCCCCATTACTCCATGAGTTGGTGCATCTAGAAGGCCAAAACGGATGGATTGCATACAGCAATGCGGAGGGAGGGTGACGATTATCAACAAGTTCGTGTATCGGTATGTAAATAACCATCGCATCTTCCTAGGTATTGATGTATTATTTTATGAATACTCAGTTGCTACCCTCCTCCGCCGATAATTCCGTCGGTCGTGTCCCGTTCTTCCGAGCCGTGACGTAGCCGAGGACATATATCGATCGGAAAACGAAAGAGCTGCCGCCGACGATGACGTTCGATGTTTTTGCCCCTATCCGTACCCTATTTAATCTGCCAGCCATCCGGTCTTCCTCCATCTCATCAACCACAACCACATATTCCCATTTCCAAATCGACAATGCTTACCCTTCGTTCTCTCATGTTTTTCAAGAAGAGCTCCAGCCGTAAAGCCTCCAGGAAGTCAGCGGTGAAAGTGAGTTCGTTTTCCGGAACATCTTGAGTCGTCGTAGCTGATTCGTTCTTGTAGGCATTTCCACTGAGCTTCAGGATTGTAGAGGATAGTCGTGCTGGAGAGTACGAGTATACTTTCTCCGTCGATCCAGAGGCGTTGGTCAACGAAGTAAGTCTCACCACTCGTCAAGCACACTGGCCTTGCAATTAACCCGCATTCTAGTGGTATATCCCATCTTATGAACAGCCTCGCCATCACCATCATCATCATCGCAGCAGCAGCAGCGCGTCCAGTCCCGCAGTGTGCAAAGTACCCGAGCCCAAAGTTCAGGTCAAGGGCCCAGAGACACAATCTAAGCACAGACAGCGCTCAGCTCGAACTTCACGCACCACACGCCACGCTGCACATCACACGCACCCCTGCTATCGTATCGATGAGGAACCCGAGGAGTCCATGAGCCGCCGTAGCCACGCCAGAAGCCATACTCCTTCCGTTAGGTTATGAAGGTGTTATGGCCAGCGTGCAACACGAAGCCGTTGACGCCATCGACGATCTGAGTCTAGTTGTTTCTCGTCAGCACCGTACTCGAACCCATGAATCATCGAAGACGAAGGGATGGTAGCAGTGCTCCACGGAGCTCAAGGATTGGGCTGTGAGGAGCTGCATTTGTTGACATGGTCTCATGGATTTGGACATTTATTCGGACATTTATTTGGACGGTTATGATGTATCTGAATTGATAAATAATATCTTATCTTCACCGGATCATGCGGCTGTGTACAGGGCTGCGGTCTGCCTTTCTGATGGGTTGGCGTCGCCGTTGCCGGTCACCACCAAGACGGCGGACCCGTTCACGACGAGCTTGGCGTAGGCCCTCCGGCCGTTACCGTGTTACCCCTATGGTAACGGGAAGTGCCTGCTTTGTGTCCCTATTCCATTTGTTCGGTCCCACATCCATCCCCCATTCTTTTGCTTCGCTGCAGTTCTGACCCGCAGGTCGGTCTTTTGCCCTTCTAACACCCTCTTCGCGCAGGACGTTCATTCAACTCAATCACTATGCCTACCGTTGGTAAACACTCCTCTGGCCTTGACTTTTCCGACAGAACTTCCACCCTGAACGAGCACCTGGACGTGCCAAACAACTACGCCGATGGAACCGAGCAGCCTACACATCTGCAGCGCAACAAGACGGAGCGGAGGAGGTTGCAGGGGCTGCAACGGTCGTTGACGACCACTTCTCTCCCTAGAGTCCCTTTCAAACCCAGTGGCTGGGTCGAGAAGTATAAGCTATGGATGATCAACGAAGGGGGCAGTAAAATGTTTTTTGGCGTCTGGATCTTCCTCCACCTTTTAGTGGCCGTGTTGGGTTTCCTGCATTATCAGATGAAAGATAACTTGGACAACGCTCGTGCGATGTTTGGCGTTACTTATGGTGGGCTTATCTTCTTTCCTTGGGATATCGACAATGTCACTATTTTTCCCTGTCCTTAGCCATTGCTCGTACTGCGGCTCTAGTCCTCCATATCGACGTTATCTTCATCCTTCTCCCCGTTTGCCGGAACTTCATCTCTCTCCTTCGCCGAACGCCTCTCAACACTGTCGTCCCATTCGACAAGGCCCTCGATTTACACAAGGCCACGGCTTGGGCCCTCGTTACTGGCACCGTCGTGCACATCGTGGCTCACATGGTCAACTTCTACAAACTGGCCATGGCTGACGAGTCGGCTACCAATACCGCGCAGCGCGTTCTCGCCTTCTTGGAAATCAATTTCACCACCGGCCCCGGTATTACGGGTTGGATCATGACTACGTGTCTCTTTGTTATGGTCATCTTCGCCATCAAGAAGAGACGCCGTGCGCACTTTGAGTGGTTCTGGTATTCTCACCACTTGTTTATCGTCCTTTTTATCAACTGGCAACTGCACGGCATGTTCTGCATGATCAAGCCCGACAGACGCCCGTATTGCTCCTACAACACCATCGGCGTCTTCTGGGTAAGTTCTAGCCGCCTGTTATATTGTACGACCCCTGACGTCTTGCACCCCCAGCGATACTGGCTCGTTGGCGGCGTTATCTGGATCGTTGAGCGCATCCTTCGTGAAGTTCGTTCTCGTCACAGAACTTATATCTCGAAAGTCATTCAGCACCCATCCAATGTTATGGAGCTCCAGATCAAGAAAGAAAAGACAACCACGAGGGCTGGCCAATATATATTTCTTTCATGTCCCGAGGTGTCGTATTTCCAGTGGCACCCGTTCACCCTCACCAGGTAGTTACAGCCCTACCATTCAATATGTTGCACATGGCTTACATATTCTCTACAGCGCTCCCGAAGAAGATTATATCTCAGTCCACATTCGTATTGTCGGTGACTTTACGGGGGCGCTTGCGAAAGCTGTCGGCTGCGACTTTGACTCGAAATCCGACAAACCACCTGGGGGAAAGGTTGTGGGAACCGCATCCAATCCCCCTGTCAATCGGGTTCTCCCTCGTGTCATGGTAGATGGGCCGTTCGGAAGTGCTAGTGAGGATTTCTTGAACTACGAGACTGTGTTACTCGTTGGTGCTGGTATCGGCGTTACGCCATTCGCATCGTTAGTGGATTCTTATCGTGTTCGCGGCAATCTTCGAGCTAATGTTGTATCTTTTCGAATAGGATTTTGAAATCCGTGTGGTATCGCATGAATAACTTCAACAACTCAAAGCCTACCAGGTTATCCAAGGTGGGCTCCAGGGCACCTTGCTATTCCTCTCCAATGTCTGACATGGGTGTAGGTCTACTTTACATGGGTCATTCGTGACTTTGGCACTGCGGAGTGGTTCCATTCACTCCTGCACGCCATTGAGGAGCAAGATACGATGAACAAGATTGAAATCAACATCTATCTCACCGCCAAGATCAAGGAAGATGACATGAACAACATCATCGTGCGTTACATTGTCCATTATCCACCTGCCCCTCTGACACCTCGTAATATCACAGGTCCAGGATGTCGGAGCCGAGAAGGACGCCATCACGTCTCTCCGTGCTCCCACCCATTTCGGCAGGCCTAACTGGGACAGAGTGTTCCCCTCCATTGCGGAGAAGCACCCGCAGACTGATGTCGGGGTGGTATGTGGATTCCTTTCTCATGTCGCAATTTGGTGACGTGTTCTTATCATGGCACTTTGGTAGTTCTTCTGTGGCCCTCCGCCTCTTTCGAAGACGCTCCATCAGATGTCGAATAAATATTCCGAGCCTGGAGGCACCAGGTTTTTTTTTGGGAAGGGTATGTTGTTTTGTTGGTTTTGTTCGCGGTTTTTTGGAAGCTGATGGCTTTGAACAGAGAATTTCTGAACGTGATGCAATTGTTGTCGTTTTGGGGTTCAAGTTGATATTATGCGTAGTTGCGGGTTTTTGCTCTCAATGCTACTCTGTATTAGATTTGATATTTCTGTGAGCTAGCTTGTTGTTTTCCTTAGTTGATTATAAGGAATGTGATATTCGGAGAGCATTCAATTATATTTACCATTGGCTTGCTCATTTACCGTGAACTTGAAAGCCGATCTTCGGGCGTGTATGACACCGTGCCCGAATATTAATTCGGAATCGCAAACGTATACCATACTAGAGTTGGGCTATCTTCAATACCCTCAGGATATCAAGCTTGAGGTTTTTCCGAGCGTTCCTTTTTACTAGCCAACATGGCTCCAGCACCTCAGCGGCGTCTGAAGCAAATCCTAAGTGAACTATCACCCACGTTACCTCCCGTTGGCACTCTAAAGCTCGGAAATATCACCTTTGACGTTCCTGCATCACTGGCCCCTTCGAGATTGGTTCATTCCGGGGGAGACTTATTGGATACACAGGATCCTGTCAATCTAGATAACTTGCATTTTATTCTGCAGAAGTATTTGCTCGGGCAGGATGTCTTTCTGGTGTCGCAGCCTGGACCTTATGCGCGTCGATTGGCTTTGACGTTTGCTTGGTGAGGTTACTTTACTGGGTCATTGTGCTCATGTTGACCGGGCCCGAAGTTTGATTAATGCTGAATTCGAATACATTGGTCTGCATCGGGATGTTGGTGAGACGGAATTGAAGCAAGGACGAGAGATTAGAACGGGTGGAAATCTTGCGTATGTCGATAGTGCGGCGGTACGTGCTGTCAAACACGGGCGTTTGCTCATTTTAGATGGGATAGAAAAGGCCGAGAGGGGCATTATGCCTGTACGTGGGTTTATTTTCCGTCTGCCTAGAGGGGACTCATGCATGCTTCTCAGGTTCTCAACAACTTGCTAGAGAATCGTGAAATGTATACGTCGTCCAGCAGTGTCTTCTCGTCACTGAACTCTGACAGACATATGATGACAGGAACTTGGACGACGGAACACACATTATACACCCCCATCGTTATACCCAACTAGTAGATGGCGTCCGCTCAGATGAGACCGTAAATGGAACGACTTTCATTCCCGCACACAAGAACTTTCGCGTAATAGCCATTGCCGCCCCTGTGCCGCCGTACCCAGGATTCCCTCTAGACCCACCTTTCCGAAGTCGTTTTCAAGCCCGTTTCATCGATCCAGTTAGCTCATTGATGGCTCTGGGCAGCTCGGTTACGCCGGAACCCACGCCCATAGCACAGAAACTCCGCGATATCATACTCTCTACACAGTACGCTAGCGAGACGCGTCATTCCCTAGAGGCAGTGTCGAAGTCGACGTTACCTCCCTTTCCACAAACTGCAATGCTGAAACTCCGCGGTCTATTGTCGAAATTCCCACCTCCTGAGAAGCTGTCGCCGGGACAGCTGGCGCGACTCTTTCTTACCATCCATCCGCTGTTGATACATGCTCCTTTCCAAGCTTGGGGGATGTTGAGCAGACAGACGGAGGAGACGGGTCTCGGGGAGCTGGGAAGTCCCTCCATGTCGGGACCGGACGAGCATATCGGGCTATTTGGATACCGTGTGGCTAGAATTGAACGAGCGGGCTCGCATACTGTTCAAATAACATTCGAGGGTGCGGGCGTGTCATCTGTGACATTGAATGCGCCGGCGGGTCCTCGAGCACTTCGACCTTTTCCGTTTATTGATGAAATGGAGTTTCATCCAACTACGAGATTCTTGGGCCTTCTAACTTGTTTTCTCCAGGCCCATGTACTGGGCTGGGATATCTCGCTCATCCCTCCTGTGCTACCCTCAACAGCCTCAGCCTCGACTTCGACTCTCGTGAAAGTCTTCGGGCAGGTCCTTGGTTATGAGAAGGAGGTGCTGCATATGTACAAAGAGCTCGGTGGACGGGAGTTAGTGATGCGGCGAAGGATTGGAGACGGAGGGGCTACGATTTGGGAACCCAGGTGCGTCTTTGGCGGACACATACCTATAGTAAATGCTAAGTCTTCCACGAAAGCCCTCTTATCGAAGGAGCGTGGGCTGGGCGTCTTGTACATCTGTCTGGTCTGGACGTGATCGGAAGTACGGCGGGCTCGTTATCTCGGTTCGTCCAGGACAGGGAAGTCGAACTGTGGGACGGTAAACGCATGGTTCGGGAGGCCTCAAAAGAAGAAGTATTTCCTTCCAATATCTTGGTCCGGAAGTATCATTGACAATCGTTTAGCTATCGTCCGGAGAGTTGACTGTCGCCCACCCATCGTTCCGTATGATCAGCACTGCATCGAAATCTCTACCTCTTAAAGACTGGTTGTCCGAAGAGCACGCCAACATGTTTTTCCCCATCCCCAGCCAGCCTATGGAACCAGAAGAAGAGGGCACCATCCTGCGGGCGACGGGTTGCCCATCCAACGTTGTTGACACACTCCTGTCTTTCGCAGACAAATACAGACGGAATATGACCTCTGATAATGTGCAGAAGAACCGCAAGCTGGGGACACGGTCGTTGCTGAGGATCGCACGGCGGCTGTCCAAATCTCCCCAAGATGATGATCTCAACGCTGTGATCAGTCGCTCGCTCCTCGCGGAGTTCTTGCCAGCTGTAGAAAGGCTGAATCTTGAGGAGTTGCTGGCGGAATCCGGGATCTTGAAGCGACTGCCATTGGTATATGGCTTTTCAGTTCTGGTGTAGTCGTGGTACTGACGCAGAGGCATTATATATAGTTCAATCCAGCGCCGATTATTCGAGAAAACCACGTTGTTTTCCCTGAAGCTAACAGCACAGCTTGGCAATCTCGGGAGACCCCAATACCGCTTTTCAATCCTGTTGACGATCCTGAGGGTGTAGCTTCTCATGTTCCCCACATGGATCATTTCTACGATAATAGTTTGCAGACGGGATTGATGCGTGACCTTGCCATCGACTTGGAGCTTTTGGGTGAGCATTTGGTTTTACTTGGAAACCAGGTGAGTTCTGTCCGACGTTCTGTCCACGCCGATTAACCAGTTTTTGTAGGGAGTTGGGAAGAACAAGATTGTAGATCGGTAAGTACACCTTGAACTCTCCCATCTCGTCACTGTTCAGTTGAAATGTTGCCAGATTGTGTCAAGTACGTCTTTGTTCCGTATACGGCAAGACATTGCTTAAATTGCATGCAGCTCCTAGGTCGCCCACGAGAGTATATACAACTTCATCGTGATACCACGGTAAACCAGTTGATGTTCACAACATCCTTAGCAGGGGGCGTCATCAAACACACTGACTCACCCCTTCTCCGAGCCATCCTCTACGGACGAGTCATCATCATTGATGAGGCAGACAAAGCTCCAGAACATGTAGTTGCAATTTTCCGCAGTCTGGCGGGTCAGAGCGAGATGACGCTCGCCGATGGTCGTAGGGTGCGCCCCGTGTGGGAGCGAGAAGGAGACATTTCTGTCCACCCGAATTTCCGGCTAATTTTACTCGCCAATCGGCCGGGATATCGTGGGTCCCGTTCACTCAACCATCATTTCATCTCGTTAAAGTTTCTTCAGCTTTCTTGGGCAATCACTTTTTACAAGTGCTCGGGGACAATTTCAGTTGGCAAGTCGGTCCTCTAGCCGTGAATATTTGATGAATCTTAGCCTCACAATTAGTCATTCCGTTTCGAACCCTGATCAAGATTCAGAAAGAAAACTTCTGTCACAACTTGCGCCGGAATTAGACGAAGATACCCTGCTCAGGCTGGTTGCTGCCTTCCAAGATTTGCGCAAGGGATACGATAGTGGGACACTGAATTACCCGTACTCTTTGCGAGGTTACTTTTTTTTTTTTCTTGTCTGGTGAATCAAAACGGGGTCTGAAGGAATCTCACAGAGCTAATCAATCTTGTACGCCACATGTGTGCTTATCCGGGTGACTCGCTTGGGACATCGCTGCGGAATGTGTTTGATTTCGACATATACAAGCCAGAGACTATCGACAAGCTCGCGGAAATTTTGGAACATCACGGGTGTGTTGGAATACTCATCACCTATAGGTCCAGTCTCTCACTGATATCCAGTTTACGCGTCGAACACCTGGGTCTGGAGGCTGCCCGAGAGGCCGCTAAGAAGAAAATTCTTGACCTTCAGTTTGAGCCGAAAAACATTGAACTTGATGAGCCTAAAGAAGGAAAGCACGATGATGAACCTCACGAAGGTGGAAATACATTTGCTGGCGGCGTAAGCATCCTAGCACATTATGATTCACGCCAACTCACTCTCCTCAGTCGGGAGGACGAGACACAGCAGGTCTCGGTGGAAGGGGTGGGTATAAACGGTTATTCAAGGGCCACAATATCAAGCAGGTGTGGAAACATCTCAACTTACCACCTGTCTCTTGACTGACCTGCTGTCCAGGTTTCTGACCAGCTCAAGGATCAAGTTCCACAGAAAATCAAAGAGCAGGCCCGTGAAATGGCTAGACAAGAACTCGAGCGTAGACTCGAAGAGCTCAATATGACTGTGGCAGAAGCAAAGGGGTACGGAGAACTCTTAACGGCAGTACAGGGCCACATGATGTCGCTCCACGATCTCCTCGAACGTGAGGTTTATTAGTACAGTTCGTTGAATGTTTCACGAACTCTGCTCTCAGATCTTGCGGCAAGGGAGGAAGATCGGATCTGGGTCAAACGGCAGACTGACGGCGAACTTGACGACAGCCGTTTGACTGAGGGTTTGACCGGTGAAGCCACGGTCTACAAGCGTCGTGGCATGCAGAAGCCGGAGTTGGGAGGGCCTCAAGTCAAGTAAGATGGATTTCCTCAAGATTTTGGAGAGGATTGACTTCTTTTACCAGGCCGAAACGAATCCGATTCGTTTTTGATATCAGTGCATCAATGTATGTTTCCTGTCTGGTTCTTACCTTGATCAGGGTTTCACCTTCATCTCTAGGTATCGTTTTCAGTATGATGGGCGTTTGCAGCGGAGCTTAGAGACCGGTCAGCACACGATTTGTTCAACTAAGGAAATTCTGACCATTGATGACACTTTCAGCGGTGATGTTGATGGAAACCTTTGATCGCCTGTCCCGGAAAGAAAAATATGAGTGGGATGTAAGTGATATGAGTGTTGGTTCTGTAAAATTCAGCCCCTGATTGCGGGTGTCTCCCAGATGTACGGACATGTGGGTTCTTTGATATTCATGAAGAGTGTCTTACGCATACGTGATCTGCAGTCTGGAGATTCGCCTCTCATCCCACTAGTCGAGTCTAATAACCCCCCGACCGAACTCAGCGATCGTTGGAAGGTGGTTGAGAAAATGGCCATGGTGACGCAGTACGCTTTTGCTGGCGATTACACAGGTTCAAAAGCGTTTTCATAACGCCCCCTCGTATTACTGACGCCTCATCCAGTTGAGGCCATTGAGAAAGGGGTGGCCGAAGTGGCGAAGTGCGATGCCGGTTCGTGATCAGATCGTCCTCTTGGCCTTCCCTTGATATGTATCATTAGACGATTGGTTCGTTATTGCTATAACGGACGCCAATTTTGGTCGCTATCAGATCACTCCTGAGGAGCTGAAGAGGGTCATGAACCGTGATGCAAAGGTTCACACGGCACTTATCTGTATTGGTGAAGGTGCTGATGCTCCGTGGTATGGACATCCCCCCGTTCCTTCGTGGACTGTGTTGATGAAATCGACGTTGTAGGATTACCAAGGACCTTCCGGGTCGCGCTTTCCGTGTGGGGAATACTGCAGATATTCCAACAGTATTGAGGAGTATTTTGTCGACGATGGTTGACCGTTATTAATAACAGTCATCCCGGCAGTGACATCCGCCTAACCATAGGCGACATGTACTATTCATTTGACTTTCAAATATACAACAAACATGTCCACCTTGCATATCACTTTGTGGAATAAAAACGTATAAAAACCCTCAGAAAAGGGGCATAGGTAGGTTGTCCACAGCTCGAACCCTAGTCGGAGATGAAGAAACTCTTCCCAGCGTACACGTCCCCTCCATCTGGCTCTCCCGAGTCTCGTACAGACACCGCATCCCATGACCATTCTCCATGTAAACCATCCGCTTGCGATTGAATTCGCCCACATTAGCCACGGGGACCGCGGTGCTCTTACGGGGAAGCAATATCTGTTCCACGGGAATGCTGTCCCTGGTGTTCGGTACGGCTGGCGTAGGAGTGGGTGTCGACTTCCTAGGCGCGCTCCCGATACTCTTGATCCGCGCTAGCTGAGCCTTCTGAGACACGGCGCGTTCTATGGTGACACGTTCGTCGTCGCTGCTCGGCGGCCGTGACGTCCAAGGGGGATGGGGGTGCATATCCAACGGGCTAGACGTCGCTCCCAGATCTATGGGCATGCCTTCGGTTGGTAAGGTAACATTGGAGTCGGAGGACGCTGTGGAGATATGTTTATTTCGATCACTTTGGGCGTTGACGGTTTCTGGGAAGCCCACAACGACCCATTGTGCGGTTCGCGAGTTGTTGTTGGGCGTGGGCAGAGGGATCCCGGCGGGAACAAGAGGAAAGTCGTCGCAAGTTAATGGATCTTCAACAACGGATCTGCGAAGAACCTCTGGCGATGTTGCCTGTGTGGTCACAGAGTCACGGTCGACTGTCCGCTTCTCGGTAGCGGGGGGCGTGATAGACCTTGAGAAGAGGTCTTGCATGTTGACGGATGCTATTGACGGACCTCGTGTGCGTCTCACGTAGGAGGACGTCGAAGAGTCGCTGTTTATACTGCTGACACTCGTCTGCCGTTCCAGGGAAGGAAGGTAGAGTTGACGTTCCGCCTCGGGTAGCCGTGTGGTATCCACAGATTTAGTGTTCGAAACGAAAGCCTTGTAAATTTTAGGCTGCTCGTTGAACGCCATCGTGATCGGGGGCACTGGCTTCGCGGATCCGATGGGGGATAGTGACACACGGTACGAGCACGGCCGCTTCAACCACTCCTTCACCGGGCGTGACTTCATGTCGTTCACTAGTGCGGTTGGGCTGGGCAGCTCCAGGGCGGAGAAGCGCATCTCGAGCGTCGGGGCTTGGCCGAGTGCGTAAGCAACGGTAACCCGTTGGCCAGGGACCTGCAGCATCGAGGGGTCCTGACGGGAGTGGAATGTAGTGGCTGTCGGGGACATCTTCTTGAACGTGCTGAGGCGGGGGTTCGAGATGGCTGAACGCAGTGCGGAACGCCGTCGTTGTCTGTGCGAGATGCCCTGCATGTCTTGTTTCAGATGACCAAAGTCCTCCAGCGTATCCATCCTGAAAATGTAAAGAGTTGGTATGGTTGGACGAGTAGTCCCTGGAGGCACTCACCCTTTGACCACACCAATGACGAGACACGCTCTAGTTAGGAGACGGAGTATACGACGGGTCAGGGCTTCACCGAATCCGTCCTCCGCGAATCCAATGACAGTCTCGATGGTGCCCAGGAGCAGGCCACCAGCGATCCAGGCCGTGCCTTTGAACAGATGGTTTTCGTCACTTGATGAGGTCTCGATGCGACGCTGGTCAACCAAGGCTTTCATGACGCGGTAACAAGCGAGAAAGAAGTTGATGCCCTGATAGGCTGCGAGGAGCGCTAGAGTGAGGCTGGTGAGGAAAGAGAAAATGGTGTCGTCCCTGGGCTTCTTGAAGCCGCTGGTGACAACCACTGACGACCCGATCTGTATCAGACCTGCATAGCGTGAGAATGAAGCACAAGAGAAGGAGGTGGGTGCGAATATATACCGTGTGATACGCCAACGAAGGATGCTATTTCGTTCAGCGTGATGATGGGTGGAATAAAGAGAAAAAGCATGTATTTAGAGACCCTCTGGAAGCGTTGGGGAAGATGAAGGATGAGCTCTCCGCGTGTGAAAAGAAACAGAAAGCCGGTGTAGAAAAGGATGGGGATGAAGGAGAGAGATCCTAGGTGGGGATATGTAAATTCATTTCCCCTGCACACAAGTCGATAGGCGTACCAATAACAATATCTAACGCTTTAAACACGGATATTGAATTCCGCGCAGCGGGCAGAAGATGAGAGAGTAAATCCAAAATAGTCAAGGCGAAAAATGACCACCCCTCTGCGACAAGTAGTAAATGTCTCCTGGGGAGTAACAGTTTGTCTTTCAGCGCTGTCGTCATTCACAGTCACGCATTACAGTACATGGACTCACCGGCCAGAACCCCGATTCGTCACGACCAATGTGGTCGAAAATATCAACTCCAGACCAGTGGGTATGATGAGAGCCAAGTACTGAATTTTTGAAAATGACTCGCAGCGAAGTATAGACGCCAAAGAGAGACAAGATGCACCCATTTATTAACGAGGAGGAGAACTCAGCATTTCCGAGGGTTGCCAAAGGACGGAGGGAGGTGGAGACAAGACTTGAAGCTTGAAGGTTGAGACTTTGAAGCTCAAGACGAGCAAAAGAATGGACTGCAGAACTTGCTGCGAAGTGTAAGGATCGACCTTTGAAGAGAAAGAAAAGGATGGACGAACGGATTTTCCCTAGAAACCAATTATAATTGGCACGGTTGCCAACGCTAACCGTGACGCCAAATCATTGTCTGGCGAAGTGCTGGTGACAATTGCAACCGTATACGCGCAACGTCAATCACGGCTTCCCACTGGGATAAGTACTACACGTACCTTGGGAAGTCGCTCGCTATACTCGTCGTCTACACCAGAGCACATCGAATTATTGGCTCGCAGTCTTGTACTCGGCCCTCCTTGGTGTTTCGACACGGCCATCGGATGCACTTTTTCGAATACCCAACTCTTCTCTACAACAATGTGTTCTATCTATTAAACATGCATCTGAGACTCGGAATTAATATGCGACCGCAGAGTTGTCGTGGTTGCTAGTGGCAGTATTAAGAGGCAGTGTCGTTGCATCGCTTGAGGGAATACGAATATCCGTCTTGGAAGCACCGTCACTGCAATTTGAGAACCATAGCGTACTGGTACCGCCAGATCACCTCACTCGACGCCCAAGCCTTCCGGAAGCTGCCGAAACGGTTTGACTCAGTGAGCTCGAGGTATGTCTTCAGATTCAGATTCTGGTGATTCAAAGATTGAAAATATATGGCCAGTGTACATTATTTACCTTAGTCCTTTGATCCATTATTCACAACTCAAATGCGTGCCTACTACTTCGACGACCTTCCAGGCGACCAACGCCTCCCCCACGACTACTCCCCTTCCCGCCCCGTACATCCATCTAAGCTCCAGAGCCTGGGTATCTCCTTTTGGGTTATCCCGGTCGACGGCCACGAGCCACACCTCGATGCTATCGCCAAGGAACGAGATTACAAGAATCGGGACTTGATCAATGTCAGCAAGGCCGGAATGGGCGATGTGAGTTTGAGTAGGGCGTTCCCATTTTATGACGAGGCGCTGATGGCTAGATCAGATATACGAAGAGAAGATCAAGGGTTTTTTCCAGGAGTACGATGAAGCATATCTCTGAAACGCCTTGTGGTGCTTTCTTACCCCCCGCTTTCGCTTCTCAGGCACATGCACGAAGACGAAGAGATCCGATACATCCTGTCTGGCTCGGGGTTCTTCGATATTCGCGGTATGTTCTGGATAGTGTTGTTGTGCTCGTGTACCCTCATCACACATAACAGAGACGCCAACGGACGCTTGGATCCGCCTCGCGGTCGAACCCGGAGATCTCCTTGTCCTACCCGCTGGCGTCTATCACCGATTCACTCTCGATGAAGCAGATAACATTAGGGCTACGCGCCTATTCAAGGTGCGGCGCCCTCCGATTCACCGATCTATATCTTCGTAATGTTCACTCCCCCACCACATTGCAGGACGAACCGAAATGGATTCCTTACAACAGAGGCCCTGAGACTGAAGCTAATCACTACCGGGTCCAGTACGTGAATAGTATCGCAGTTGGTGCGTAAATACGGTGGGAGGAGGAATGTAAGCCGTGTGACATGTACTACGTATGTACCTTTTGTATGTAACATTGGAATGAGACTGGAATGTAACTTATGCATGCTATTCCAGTCCACAAAACCGTACAATCACCTTGTGGCCAATACATGTTCTTTATTGTCATATAGCCACATGCCGGGATACTTTCTCAATAGCCATTGGCGATGTGGTACGAGCTTCCCGCTATTGTCCCCAACGTATATAACCACAGAATTTTTTGGATTAAACAAGAGGATCTTTTAGATCAAACAAAAAAAAAATCAACGAGCCCCAAGCAAACTTGACACAGGTCAATTATCTCTTCCATCCGATTTCCACTCGCGCGGAACAGCTCCACTAGCCTCCGGCCCCAATATCTGCATCAACTTCTTCCGACTCATCAGCGTCGCCCTTCGTCGCTTCCGGCGCCTCGCACTGCGAGTGCTATTCGTCGAGATCGGAGAGAGACGCGGCCTCAAGGCAGAGCCAGCCTGAGATCTAGGGCTTGCGTCCGTGCCGTGAGGGCTCGTCGGTGTACGCGGGGGTGTCTTGAACGGGTCCTCTTCGCCCATCGCGGTCGCCGCCATATCTTCGCCTCCACCAACCCGAGGACTATCGCCACCACATTCGTCAGGGTGGTCGTAGTCGTAGTAGTCGCCATCGTCGCCGTTCTCATCCCCGGAGAGAGCTGTAGGGTCGCTTTCCAACATCTCTGCGAGGGACACGGCACGTCGGCGGCGCGCGGTGTCCATGTTGTTGCGCTGTTTGCGGAAGGGGCCGAAGAACAATCCGAGGAAAGAGGGGCGGCGTTTGAGGAACTTGACCTTTCCCCTGTTTTTGTTTTTTGTTTTTGTTTTCGGGGGAGAATGGCGGTGGTGGCTGCGGGGGGATACGTCCGTGGTAGTGTGTCTGTTTGCGCGCGCAGGGAAGGACTTCCACCTGGTTGGGAGGCTCGTGGAGGAGTATGAGCGTGGGCTGGGTGTCTGAGGGGGGGAGCCGCCGCCAGGGTGGTCTAGCAGTGTATTCATCATGTGCTTGTGAATATTTTTTTGTTTAAATATCGATGCACTTCGTGCCCCTCTTATACCTCTCTGACGAGACCACCCCACGCCACCTAGCAGTGCTTGGACCATGGTAAACCTCCCTGTGGACAAAGCAACTTGGGGTTGGACCAGTCAGGTACTTCACAAAGCTATGAGTTTGCTTTGTGCTGGCAAGGGACCTACCTTTCCTTGAGGATTGTGAACTCTGTGTGAACGTAAAAGTAAGAACCGTCCATAGCCCGGTGGTCAAAGATGACTTGGAATTTTTCAAACGACTGGCGCAGCCAAAGTTCAAGTTGAAGCGGGTCACATGTTTTTTTTTTCGAGTCCTGAACGCGAACTTACATTACAGACTTGGCAGGCATGGTAGGCTAGCACTCATGTCTTTAAACCCGGAGAAATAAACGTATCTCAAAACAGAAAATATCAGTCCTTCAACATGCTCCGTCAGCCCATCTACCCGTTCGACCAGGCGACCCCACACCTACATCCCGCAACCTCGACCCCTTGATGCATCCTTTCGCCCGTGCCAGAGAACGCACCCGTGCGTTGAACGCCGCAAAAATGGACCGTATATTCGCAAAGCCTTTTGTAGACAGTCTAGAGGGGCATGTCGACGCTGTCGAGGTCGTGATAAAAAAACCTGGTTCCCTGACTACGATAGCTAGTGGCAGCTGGGATGGAGGTGTGTGCGTGCTGTTTGGGCTGAACACTTATTGTTCTCGGTTTAAATCATCTTTCAGGAATCATTTTACATGACTTGTCGTTGAGGACACGGCTACTTCGATTACCGACTGCTCATAAGGGCAAGGTGTCGGGATTGTGCTTCGGGAAGGATGATAGATTGCTCAGTTGTGGTTTGGATCGAAACATCAAATTATGGAATGTTGGGAGTTCTGATGGTGATGGAGCGGTATGAATATTCGTGATTATCGGTCTGCTTCTCTTCCAATACTGATCCCCGTCCTAGTCACCTGTCCAAGTTTTTCCTGGAAAATCAGCTTTCAAGTGAGCCTTCGAATTCCCTTATGGTGAATTTTTGGACATGCAGTTTAATATTTCCGCAGCTCAATAGACCATCATCGGTCCGACCCTCTTTTTGCCACGGCGTCGAATCTCGTCCAGATATGGGATGAGACGATGTGAGCACCATAACTTTGTTTTATTCCATTTCTTACGCCATTTCCCAGGAACACGCCAATATCAGACCTCACATTCCCATCATCGACAGAAACAATAACGGCCGTACGTTTCAATCTGAGTGAATCGTCCGTCTTGGCCAGTATAGGCTCAGACCGAACGTTTACACTGTATGACATTCGTACTGGAAAAGCAGAGCGGAGGGTCGTCATGCAGGTTCGTTCCTTGTCCTCGTGTGGGTCATGATCTTATGGGAATCAGATGCGTAGCAACGCACTTGCGTGGTCACCGATATTCCCGACCTCTGTCCTCCTCGGATCAGAAGACCACAATCTCTACACGTTCGACATTCGACACCTATCGACACCTACCCTAATATACAAAGCTCATGTCGCTGCCGTCATCAGTTGTGACTGGAGTCCCACAGGCCTGGAATTCGTCAGCGGAGGCTGGGACCGCACAGTGCGGATATGGAAGGAGGGACAGGGGTCGAAGCCGGAGGTGTACCACACGAAACGAATGCAGAAGTAAAGTGTTCTTTACCTTTTCTGTAAACGCACGTAATTGACTTGGTGTACAGGATAACCGCGTCGGTCTTCTCTGCGGACGCGCGATTCGTGCTGACCGGGTCCGAGGACGGGAATGTGCGGATATGGAAAGCGCGTGCGTCGGACAAGCTCGGGGTGATCACTGCGAGAGAGCGTGCGGCTATGGAGTATCGTGACAGTCTTAAAACCCGGTGGAAGATGGATGCCCAC
Organism: Hygrophorus pudorinus; assembly: GCA_003314045.1. NCBI lineage: Eukaryota > Fungi > Basidiomycota > Agaricomycetes > Agaricales > Hygrophoraceae > Hygrophorus > Hygrophorus pudorinus. The sequence goes on along the minus strand of QLPF01018912.1, from coordinate 11,614 downwards.
GTTGGGAGGGTAGCACGGTGCGTTCCCTGTTTTGTCCGGCTTGCGGATTCTGACTCGGTTGTAGGAGTCGACATGTACCAAAACCAATATATCAGGCGTCGAAACTGAAGGGGACGATGTTGGAGGCGAGGAGGGTCAAGGAGGAGCGGCGAAGAAAACATACGAGGGCTGGGGAGAGCAAGCCCAAGGCGGAGAGGAAGAAGTTTGTATTGGCAGAACAGACATAGCCATTCGTTTAATCTTGTCAAAGGCTGTCCTTTCGGCGCCACTGTAAAAAGCCAAGCCAAACAGATATACAACCGTGACACCGAACAGTTCGGAACAAGAATCTGGATTGATTTCCTACCATGTCTGACTCTGGAGGCGACATCGACGATGAACTCTTGGAACTCGCCGGTGCCACAGAGAAGAAGCGGAAAAGGCGTCAGGCCCCTTCTTCCAAGCCTTCTGCTTTCAAAAGACGCAAGGCAGAGTGAGCAACCTCCCCTCATGTCATTTTCCCGCTTTCAGAACAGTTTTTCGCCGGTTTGAACGTCTAGTGTCTCAATGGAGACCGAATCTGAAAATGAGCCTGAAAGCGAGGAAGACCAGTCGAATCCTTACGCCCTCGAGGGCAAATACGTGGACGAATCTGACAGGCAACGGTGAGTGCGCACAGCATAAAGGGGAGCGTCATGTATTTGGCTGATGCGTGGCCTCAGACTCATGCAGATGTCCGAGATTGAGCGCGAAGATATTCTTGCTCAGCGCCTTGAGGAGATGCAGCGGATACAGGACAAACGCAACCTCGACCAGATGTTGAAGGACCAGGGTGCTCGCACGGCAGATCCCGACAGCGTGTCGAAGGCTGCGAAACGTTCGTGCATTTGTTAAATAACACTGGCGTTGTTCATACCATCAACGTAGGGCAACATGCCGTCAGAGGCGCCACCAAAGAGAAGAGCCGCAAGCTAGATGAGCTAAAGGCACGGCGGAAAGCTAAAGACGAGAAGAAACGTGTATGCATGTGGTCCACGTCGTATCACCACGCCTGTCTCATTGAATCTCTAGCCTAAAGCTAGTGCCAACTCTCCGAAACGTGATCGTTCCTCATCCCCCATGGACATGGAGACCTCTGAAGAAGAAGAGGAGGAAGATGGCCAAATCAGCAAACTCGAAGAAGAGGAAGAGAAGGATCGAAAAATGTTTAGCAAGACTCATCCTGACGAGGAACCAATCACCATTGAGGATCTCGAGAAATGCAGGCTTACTCGCGATATGCTGGCGAAATTCTGCATGGCGCCATGGTTCGAAGAGTACGTGAAAGGTATGCTGGGTTCCGTATGGCGCAGCCTACCTTGATTCATACTCTTGCCAGGGTCATGGGTCCGGTACCTGATTGGATCAGAACACGGGGAAGCCGTTTATCGCATATGTGAAATCTCAAGTGCGTATTTCTGACCATCACCCTTCCTTGTCATGTATGTTAAGACGTGCCAGACCTTGGAGCCGACTTAGTTAAGCCGTACAAGGTTAATGATCAGATGGTGAACTTGCAGTTTGAGCTCAAACATGGCAAGTCTGTCAAGTGCTTCTTGATGGACAAGGTGTCAAATTCCAACTTCCAACCGGTTTGTATCGTTAGCGTTATTCTTTACGGGCGAGTCTCTCACCGTCTTACAGAAGGAGTTTGAACGACTAGGAAAGGTTTGCACTGCCGAGGACGTGAAACTTCCTTCGGTGCGCCATCTGGAAAAGAAGACGACTCAACTAGCCAAGCTTTCTACACAGCCGATGACCGAGGTTTGTACCTTCAAACGGACGTGAATGTACGTCGCTGATGATGATGTCATCCAGAGCGACATCACCGCGATGCTCGCTCGCAAAAATCAATTGTCATCCAACAAACATTCTCAAGGACAGTTGACGATGGAAAAGTCTCGTCTCACGCAAGCTCGGACACTGGCCTTGCGCCGGCAAGACTATGGCGACGTCAAAGAAATTGATGCCAAGCTGGCTGATTTGGTCGCGACCACAGCCACCTCTGTGGTTCCTCGGGAAGAGGATGACACTGACATGCTGGCGAGAGTGAATGAACGGAACCGTAAAGCCAACATGGACGCTGTGCGTAAAGCGGAAATCTTGGACGCTGAACGGAAACGCAGGGAGCGTAAACTTGCTGCTACGGGTGCCCCGGCGCCGCACGATCCCAGTGCGCGACTCAAAATTCTACCCCGGTTGTTCAATCATGCGTCAACACCATCCAGGTTTGTGTTTCATTATCCTCTCATCCAAATATCTATGTGTGTATATCTTTGGCCCATCGATTTTGTTTTTGTCTGTGCGCTACACCAGGCCAGGAACTCCGAATTCCGTTGGTACTCCGTTGTTGCAACCCCAACAAGCTGCGTTGCGTCCTATGTCCCCATTGCCATCTTCTGCGCTCTCAGGGTTGATGAGCCGGGGCAAGACCGGGACCTTCGAATCCAAAGTTATAGACTCGGTAGAGGTCGACCTGGGGGATTTTTAGAAGTTTTAATTGTTTTTATCACGGGAATACAAAGATTATCGTGTTTTCAGTGCCGAGATAAGATAAGATAATGAAGCCCTAACCCCGTGATCCAGAAACTGTTTCCGAAGATTCTCAGCGCTGCTTTGTCCATTTTCAGTCTTTTATTTTCGTCATTCTCAACGATGCCGAACTCCACGACCTCGCTGGATTCACTCAGTTCACCTTCACCATCACCACCGCCATCCAAAGGAGTCGTCAGACCTGGGCGAGACGCCGCCACTGTGGGTCTTGACAGCGATTCTGAGTTATCAGAATTGACAGAGGAGGAGCAAGAGACCGAAAAACATGATAACGCTCAGGATGGGGATGACGACGGCGACGACGATGGAGGGAGACAACAGCGTCCACGTCGAGGAAGGCGGAAGCGAGGGAGTATTGTTCCCGCACCCATGTGGGAGTGGGCAACGAGGTCAACCCAAAATGTAGCCGAGGAGATAACTGGACCTCCTAGAGCAATGGAGGAGGAGGAAGATGATGACGAAGAGGATGATTCCGCAGTCGAGGAAGAAAAGGAGGCGGAGATAGTTCGACCTCCCGGGACATTGGCGGAAGACGAAGACGAAGACGAAGAAGAAGATTCTGTCGTCGAGGAAGAAGAAGAGGAGGAGATGGCTGGACCTCCCACGGCGATGGAGGAAGAGGAGGATGAAGACGAAGACGACGATTCTGTTACAGGTACTCGCCGTGCCAATGAGGACGAGGACGAGGACGAGGGCCACAGTCTGGCAGCGGTAGCAGCGGCGTCGTCTATCATGGCTGGGTCGACCGTCCTACGACCACCATCACCTTCCCCTTCGTCTGCCTCCGATTCGAATGCATCATCGCGATCACAGTCTCCCGCCTTGGGTCGCCCGTCCGGGAGCGGGTCTGGGCTACCTGACGGAGATGTTACGGGTCGTATCAAACGCGATCAGAAGCCCAAGCAGATCTCTACTGACAAACGCGCCGAAATGCCTCCACCGACCACCGGCAAGGTAGTGAGCATTAGCCCCAAAACCACACGCGATCACGTAGACGTTGAGGTAGCCGAGCTTGATGGGGAGACGGAGGATGTTGAGGTGGATGACGTATTGCCTGATCATGACCTGGAGATGGAACTGGAATCTGATCTCCAGCCTGCTCATCGCGCAGAGGCGCTGGACGTGTTGGCGACCATTGAACTGAAGTTCGCGTTGTTGCGAGAAAGGGTTTATGTGGAAAAAATGGATGCCTTAGCTTGGGAGGAAGCATTAGTCGGTGAAGGTGTGTGTTTCTAGATCTCTTTTATGGTTTCTTGTTTTCCAACTATGAACAAGGTACTCATCCCGAACTCATACACCTGCATGCGGAACTATTGAAACGACGAGACAAACGCCTCGATTTAGCGACGCGCAAACGCTCCTACGAAGTGACTATGGCGACGAAACGGCGACGAGTGGATGAAGCGGCGACGTGGAACTGGTGGAAAGTGAGTGGGATGTCCGTTGACACCATGTTCGCCACTCACAATTATCGATGTAGTTTGCGAGGGATGAGTTACAGACAGATATGATATCGGAGACCAACCGGAAACGGAGAAAGTTAGAGAGGGAGAGAAGAGCAATGGAACGACCACAGCCAGGTACCATCTTCCTATCAAACGTATCAAACGTACTAAAGAATGTGGTGTGGAAGTGCGACGTATTCCCAGGCCTCAGTATGACCTCCCCATCCCTCCTTCATTGCGCAAAATCGTCAAGGCGTTTCCCTTGACGAACAGGCCGCACAGCAAAAGAGATTCTCCCACTCTCAATGCCTCTCCCTTGGTTTACCCGGAACTCTCACCACTGTCTGCGCATGATATTGATATCGATCTCAAATATCTCTTTCAACAACGGAGAACAGCTGATATGCACAGGATGGGCAGTGCGGGTACCAATGGTATCAACCTGAACACCCAGATAGGCGGCCAGCCGTCTTATGACCCGACGTATATGAATGGCGGGTCTGGCTTAGATCCGCTCGGACCCCCTCCTGCTTTCGGACTGGGAAGTCGGGTGCCACCCCCACCTCTATTCCAACACCCACTGCCATTGATGCAAGGATCACAACAGACAATGACCGGTTTCCCCCCATTCGGTGGACCTGGGCCCGGGCGACCCAACCACCCGCCGCACCCACCTCCATCATCGCTGAATTTGCACCACAATCACAATCCGCAGCCGCATTACATGTTAGAGCAAGATATGGGTTCACTGGCATCTGGACCTTCACATCTCCATTTGAATCAACCCCCTCCATATTTTGGTTCGGCGCAGGGAGGGAATAGTGGTCAAATTGGACCTGGGTACCCCAGTCAAGGCGGACATATCGATATCAGACGATCCATCTCACCTGTGCCGGTTCTTGTTAATGGTCCTGGCGGATCTTCAGCCCCTCCGATGGCCGGAAAGCAGAACGGGGGGTGGGTGGGGATGCCAGGATTCCATAATGGGATTAAGCATTCGGGTGCGATTGGTGACTGGATGGGAGAGGGGCGGAATATGAATGAAATGGATGACGAGGAACGGGATTTGAGAGCGAGGGAGAGTAGGCGGGAGAGGGAACGGATCAGAGAACGGGGCGAAAAAGAGCGTGATCGGGAGCAGCACGACGACCGTGACCGAGAGCGGGACCGCGAACGGAGTTATCATCATATGCCGCAATTTGCGCAACAGCCGCAGCATCGCCCACACTCTCTACAACACCAGCACCTACATGCTCCGGCAGGTCAACACCCTCACCATCATGTACCACATCACCACCACCACCACCACCATCACGTGCTTCACCATCATCATGGTCAGCAACCTCCTGTTGCAGGGGCGAGTACTGGACATTCATCCTCTGCTCCACTACCTAGTAGCGGGCCGTGTCTCAGTCCACGTATCATTACCTCTCGAGATTTTGAGACTGGCCGTCCTCACTCTGCCCGTGCGACAGAAGTCATCAATCTCTCCTCATCGAAGCCGGGAATCCCTTCTCACTGGAAAGCAGACGACCCTCACTCTTCGTCAACGGACTATCGTGAACCACGTGGCAAACACAGCAGGCTTTCTTCGGGCCCTCCGGCGCTTGAAGATCGTGAACGACCCTTGGCGATGCCCTTTGTGATGACTTCCACACATTCTATACCCCCGAATCTACCACCAGCCTCTGGAACTGCAAGTGGAACTTCATCCCTGCCTCGGTCTCCCCGTGCATCGTGGGGTAACGTTGATGACTCTTCATTCCGCAGACCCTCATCATCAGGTTCGGCGCCACCTGTGGGTTATTTGGGCTCAGTTGAGAGCCATGGAAATTCACCGGCTCCGCATCGTTTTGGAGGCTCTTCATCTTCTAGCCACTTAGGTCGTGGTCCACCTCCAGTGTCCCGCCAAAATTCATTAGGCCTTTCACCCCCTCATGCTCGACCACTTCCGCCTCTTAGTCCCCCTTCGTCATCTTACCCTGTCTCCATACGATCTCCAACACGATTTGGACCGTCTCCACTGCCTCCTCCTTTAAGTCAGCTTCCGCCACTTTCCCATGCACTTTCAAGTCCCAACCTCAAGCACCGGCCCATGTCACCAACACTATCCAAGCTCACTATGTCTGTATTTTCACCACGAACTAGTGGTCCCGTGCATATTTCCCCGCCCACAAGCCTCGGTCCACCGCTCGATCTCAAAAGCAGTGGTTCTACAGGGACAACAGTGACTGCGTTCACTGTTGGGAGTAGGACGGCTTCACCTCACATGTTTCCTTCTCCTTCGACACATCCCAGCATACCGCCCCCGCGTCCAGCATTGGCGTCGAACGGGAATGCACCATCTCCACGCTTGCAACCGTTGCCCCCGCCAAAAATGAACATTGCGCAGATGGTCGACGGACATTAATATTATTGGACGAAGGGACAATTAAATTTATCGGTGCCCTTTTGCAAAAGATCTGGCTCAATTAATGATGCGGAATCGTGGATATACGTGATTAGTTCATCTGTTGAATAGGATACACAATAATTGTAGAGCACCCTCTGTCAACCTTCTCTTTTGTGTGACCACTGGCAGTTGGTTACTCGTTGGCATAGTGTCAACTTGAAGAGCGGGTACTAGCACTCCAGCTAAAGATTTATAGGATCGCACCTCTCAGAAAGGCCCGGGTGTACTTACCATGTCGTACCTTCATGGCCCGGGTTTCGGTCTATGAAGGTGATTGGCATTTCCGTTTGTTTCGGACTCGGAATAACTCCAAAGGGATCGTTACACGATGCCTACTTTTACAAACTTGAACTGGAGATTGGGATGCATGCGATAGGCTGTCACGGTCACCATCACCTAAGCGCTCAGTTGAAGGGGGGGGGGTTTCGGCGAGCATCGTTCTATGGAATTTTACCCATTCTAACGTGTCCATTTTCGACGCCTATGTAGTTCAAGAGTCAACTGAGCACTGGCACCACTACTATTTGTGCCACTAATGGCAACACTGCAGTCCAAAGTGGTTCTTGACAAATGTCGTCTCGGTTTGGGATTATTGATCTGTTCTCGTTCAGAAGTACACGTACGCTCATTCTCACTAGAAAACTTACATCATTTCACACAGACCAAATCGAACTCTCCACCTCAGTTTGATTAAACCCCAATTGTTGCGGACGCCCACTAGCAATTGCAAACGGCCACATTGTTTTGACGCTTCGACCGCTGTGCTTACTAGTAGCACTGACCGTCTGATTTTACGATCTTGGGACGGATGCAGTACTTGTAGATCTGTTGCCACAACATGCCCAGAACTTTAATGGCATCTCGATATTCTCGATATATCTGTCAGGTCAGTCAGATATATGTATATGTGTATATCCGAGTCAGCACGGCTACATGGGCTTACATTTATGCCTACATCTGGTATGTGTGGTTTAACCATCATGTCTCATTCATCAATTTTACAAGGCGGAAACGGCTTCGCTTTGAGGTGGTTGGCGATTGGGTCCCCCCCCCCCCCACGCGCGCGCGCGCGTCCCTTTTTTACAACTATGATTCAACCGCAGATCATCGAGGGGTTCAAAACAGCTTGTATCGCGCCAAATATTTTGGGAGCCAAACTGCCCTTGGCCATCTTTCTGAATAATGATGCCACTCCTGGGACTCTTCTCATCGGATATAAGGACGATACCGACGACGCGAATCAGGAGTACGCAACTTAGCTCAGTTTAGGCATTGAAAATCTCTGCAGTTGTCGACCTGCCACGGTCGAAAGGCCGCCATACTACTGGTATTAAAAATACTCGCAGCCCCAGGCCTCTTGCACATGTCATCGCTACGCCTGTCGTCTCCGCTCAAATGGACATCGTCCGTGGAGACTCGAAGACCTCGAGGTTCTCTGCCCTTGGCATATTTGATTATCCACTGGCAGCAAAACTAGACCATGCGTCGAAGAATTTCGGTACTCCATCCAAACTGTTCGATATCCCACTGGACTTGGAGCTTCAGAGGGTTCTCTGAGTGGAACTCCGGGTAGTAATTTTGGAGACTCGCGATGGCGGATTTTGGCGCTGATTAACCGTAATAACAGGTAAAATCATTGGTCTGCGAAGGCGATACGTTCGTCATTATAGCAGGATGTCCAAGATAATGGCTTACACACACACCCCGAATTCCTTCTTCCCCTCCGCGTGAACAGCTCGACTCGACAAATTCTTTACCTATGTGCACGTGCCATGAAATTCAGTAACCTCTTTTTTTTTCTTCAGCCCTCGTGTTAAAGCAGGAATACCTCAAACGCAACCAACGACACAGCGTATGGTCGACATTGTCACGAGTTGTCGTGTGGCGGACGATCGACGCGCACGCGTGAAGGAATTCATAATCGTCAATTCCGAAATGGCAACGGTCGTCAGTTGGTAATATACCTCCTGGACGTTGGAGCAGCCGGTGAACCCAAAAGTGCAAAATATCTATTTTAACAAAACCGGCTAAACGTTCACGACGATGTTGGTTCGCAACATCTCTGGCAACAACGCCAACGTCCACTTCTTGTTCAATGAGGAAGTCTCTGTGCTTATGGGGCTTTCGGGAGTATTCCCCACGTAGATCGTCGGGTGACGGATGTCAAGTACGCACCCCCGACAGGTGTGCACGCCTCCGAGTCTGCTGATGGCGTACCTTTTACTGGCGAAGATATGTGCAGGTGGCATCTATTTCGTGTGAGTGGCCCTCTGCATTCTTGGCTGTTTTGGTTCCGCCTGTGGCCCACAGATGGTAAACCAGGCCTTCTTCTCCGGGCTGCTGCAGCCTTCTTTTTGACGGTCCCGCCATCCAGACTAAATTCACGGCGTGTGGAAAATTTGACCGGATTGCCTGAATGCAGGCGAAATATGGACTTTTCCCGCTGGTGGGTCGGGATTTGTTAGGTGTAAATAGGGGACCTGCATCCATATGCTCATGCGTGCGAAAGTCGATGACTTCTTCTTCTGAGATCGTTCTCAGTTCGAAGCAGGACTTTTGTCATATCCCAGACGACGAAGCAGGCTTCTGTCCGCATTCATATGATTGGTTCCGTGCCACATGTAGATATCGGGCGTCAGGGGTGCCCCGCAAAGGCAGGTTTGACCGTAAGTGGGTGGAGTTCTTCGGCGACCACATGATGTCTCACTGTAAAGCTACTTTGAGTATATGCTTCGAACTTGGAACCGTGTGTACGTATCTAGGTGAAGGATTTGAATTGGAGTCGGCTCCAGTGTGATAGGAGTCAATGCGCTATCTCAGCTACAGCGCAATTCGCGCGAAGGGCTTCTCATCATATGGAGAGTTTGTGCAGCATGATCAGAACATCGAAGTACATTTGATATGACAATGCATAGGTCTACAGTGTCTGGAGTTATGGTTGGGACTCAGAAATCATGATTCCGAGGTTCGAGGGTAGCAAGGGCGATGCAGCGGACGATAATTCGTAAGTTAAACCACCCGAAAGTGAGAGCACAGCTATGAAAGTCAAACTGGGATTTCGGAGCCTTTTGGTGACCCGATGCGGTAATTCGTTGATAGCGTGGATGGTGCTCTGGGGGGTAGATGCACCGGCCACGGTGAGGGTTCCATGCTACCAGGTCCTTGGTGTCGGTGCCGAGTGGAGGGGTGCCAAGTGGAAGGAGATGTATGGCCTGACATGGGAAGGATGTGTTGTAGAGCATCTACTTGCACAGGCTCCATGATGAGCTCTCGAAAACTATGAGGGTGGGTTGATGTGATCTGGTGTACCTTCCCGTGGCGTGTGCGTTTGATGTGGCCACCCTCGGGCACGTTACCCCCCTCGAGGGAGACAAATGGACTCATCCCCATAGTATCAGGGGAACCCCCCAAGTCAGGTGTGACGAATGGTCATGGAAGGCCTCCTTGTCTCCGATGTGCCTCAATACCAGTGGCAGATCCACATACTGGGACCGTTCTCTCGATCCGCATGTGGGACAATTAAGTGTACCCATGCCTGCATTGGTGATTCTTCACCTGTGATGGAATTGTGTTTATGATGTGTCGTGGATTCGCACCTGATATTGTTCCCGATGGGAACTCCAATGGATCACGGTAGCACAAAACATGGGTGGACGGCATTGATAATTTTTCGCTTTGTCGTTTTTGAGTCCAGGGCTAAGACTAGTCGATGGGCGTCGCGGGGAAGTGCCATTTGGGATAGGCACCGTTGGGAACCATATCCGGACCCGCAATAGAAAAGGTACAAGTTGAGGAGGGCAAGTTTATATGACTTTCAAAGTTTGGCTTGAGCGCAGCACTCGAGCGGGCTGAGCGGTTCGCGAATTGAAACGAACAGGGCCATCATCATTGTGAGTATGTACCGCCGGAGACATTCTGGCTATCGTGGGCAACAATGGTTTCGGATTGTCAGTGGCGCACAGGCTGAGCGGTGTGATGAGTCAGCTGTGTTGTTAGCCAGATCGAGTAATGGTGACGCGGCTGTGTTGGCTAGGTAACCGAGGAAACATTCGCTACCGTACAACGTGGAGGTGAGGAGTGAGGATATAATTGGAATACCTGTTGGAGGGAGAGAGGATTGGATATTGATTTCGGAGAAAGGACCCCGCATGAGAGTGTAATTGTCTTGAAGGGTTTACAGAACGTTGAGATGCAGCGCTGAAAAACTTCTTGGCGAAAAAAGAAAGGAAAGAAAATGTGGTAATTGAATAGAAGTAGCAGTAGCCAAGTGTAGCGATGATGACGACGGGGAAGTGCTCCCGAACGGTAACATTTGACCGATGCCGATGACAGTCATTTTTGATCCAAACATTTTGATAAATTTTTTTTACTCGACAATTTCGAGAGCTTGTCGACCGACTCTCTTTCAACAAACGTCGGTTCTCGGTCGATCGCCGCAAAATACCGCAAAAGTTTCGATCGAACCACGTGCTCAAATTATTATTACATAATGTCGCCAAGACGATCCTTCCGACAACTCTCTTAAAAGAGCTCAATCGCTTTTATTCCTCCTTTCTTTTCGTAAATATATCCTCATCCTTGCATGTCTTGGCCATCCGCAACTCCGTCCTCAAGCAATGCCACAACCGTCAAGTTCGACATCTCCGCCATACAGCACACAATGCAGTTCAACGACGACTATGACGATCTAACTGATCTACCAGCAGGCGATTCTCCCGGTCTCTCTGGTTCAAGTACCGGCTTCCAAAATGAAAAGACTATCAGGCGCAGGAGTAGCAAAGGTCACTCCACATCACCCTCCAATCCTTCTTTTTTTCTCACTTTCCCTAGCCTGTGATCAATGTCGCAAGTCCAAATGCAAGTGTGAGCCCACTGCCCAAGGTGAACCCTGCAGGAGCTGTGTCTTGCTCGGTACCCGTGAGTTTACCTTCATTTTCTTGTCTTTCGTCCTCGTTTCTATCTCTTGTCATTATTACGTCTCGGATGATACTCACTCCAACATTTCAACAGCATGCACCTTTCTTGGTCCATCTCGAAAGCGTGGGCCCCCAAAAGGTTACATCGACGCTATAGAAGCACGTTTGCATCAAACCGAGGCCCTGCTCGGCATCATGATTGCCACCCGGGATGATAGAGCACAGTCTCT